>WSXT02031182.1:0-13719 GCA_011762715.2 Neuroterus valhalla | reverse complement strand
TTGATAGGGGGGACAACCCCCACCAAATTGAGGGCTTTCGGGGGGGGGGGGCGACAGCCCCCATAGCCCCCCCTCTGGATCCGCCACTGATTAAAAGGATCAATAAAAGTAACTCTAAGAAAAATAGACGAAAACAAAAAAAGAACAAATGTTTGTAGTTTCGTTTATAATGTTTTTAAACTATTCTAAATAAAAACGGTGCATCGCTGTAGTGTGTAGCCTGAAGCAGACGACGCTTGTTGCCAGCTCTGACAGGTTGTAAACAGAACAGAACAAAACACATAAATTAACCTAACTCATGTGATCTTTACCTCACAATTCGAATAACCAGGCAATGAACAAAAAGTCATTAAAATAAATTTATTGAAATATGTTAATATTACCACTTACTAGTATGGAATTTATGTTAATCGAAAAAGTAGTACTTCGTGGTTTCTAACAATCAAACACAAAAACGCAAGTATTACTTTAATAAGACACTTATTAATGCTTACATTATTGCAAATGGAAAAAACTGAAAAAAAAACTCCTTCAGAATTGACTTTTTAACCAATTTTTGTTTGAAAAATTCAAATTATTTCTCTTTTTACACCAGTTGTTTGTTTGCCTAACCTCATAGACAATCCATATATATGTTAGTTCTGAATTTTGCCACGAGCACTGTCAGTCATTTTAGAACATGTAATTTGGACAAAGATGTTGGGAGTTACAAATAAATACTTTACTTTTATTATTTTCAAATCTGGTGTACGGTCGAAGATAGAGTTATCAACTAGTCGCTTGTATTATTGATATTTCCCCAATTTCTAGAAATTGTGGCAACCTTGACATGTTTAAAAATCGTCGAAAATCATGAAATATCGTTTTTTACGAAACAAACCGCAACTTTAGGCTTTTTGCCAAAATTCAGTTAAACAGTAATGGGTCTAATTATTTTTTTGTATGTAATAAGGACATTCTTAATACCTTTCTCTTCACTATTAAAACAGAAAAGGTTTTCGGTTTGCAATTTTTGTATATTTTTGAAAATTACTGGTATTTTGATTTTTTTTGTTAACTTCAGGCCTTCTGCGCGATTTCAAATTTTACCCAAAAAAATTTTTTATAATTTTTTCCTTCACAATGTCGTCTATGCGCAAGTTTTCCGCGCTATTAGAATTGTATTACGGAAAAAACGAGTTTTTCGATCCACCCTAATGCACATTCCAATGTTTGAATCTGTAATCATTTTTTTTTGTTATATAAATTTAAAATTTCACTGTTTTGACAAATTTAACTCTTTCCGAATTCTCCAATTCCCAATATTTAATAAAAGTGTAGAAATTAAAATAACTGCTCCTTGAACTTTTTAAATTCACATTCTCCATTCGCTCGTAAAGATACGGAATCCAAAAAGTTGAAATTGGAAATTTAAAAAAGCAACTTAAGGCCATGTTAAACATGGGTCACGTGACCCAAATTATCGATTTTTTTTTGGAATAACTCACGTCTGTACCGAAATAGATATCGAGTTGATTTTTGGGGGAAAGCCTTAGAAAACAATAAACTACGCTTGTATACAACATTTGGTTCAAAATTTTGGAAAAAAATTCGCAAAAAATTTTTTGTTTTGAAAATTTTGAACAAAATGTCGTATACACACGTAGTTTATTGTTTTCTCAGGCTTTTCTCAAAATATCAACTCGATATCTATTTCGGTGTAGACTTGAGTTTAACATGGCCTTAAATGAACAATCAAATCAAGTCATCAATCAAATAAAAAGAAGGAATTGAAAAAAATCTCACCTTTTGTTCAAGATCCTTTTGCGTTCGATGACACCAACTATAAAAGTCACACAAAAATTCCAAAGCTCCGATACATTTTATACAAACTGAGGTCGGCAGCTCATCGTCTTCTTCAATCTAGATGAATAAAAAGAGGAATATTGGAATATTTTATATTCCTCAAATAAACGTTTGCCCGAAAAGTGCATTTCTTCCAATTCTTCGCAGTGATAAGGTTTCGTGAAGAAACAGAACAAAGGGCTGTTTAAAAAATATGATGCCTTTATTGTCGTACAAATGGTTTCAGTAAACGAGCACATTACTGGAAAATGCCTGTCTCTCACAGACTAAGGTCTATTCGCATCTAAAACCTAAACTCTATAATGATTTAAGGTCCAACAATTTACGTTGACGATTGAGTCGATCAATGTTTGGAAAAAAACATTTGTGTATACATAGTCATTTTTATGAACCTTATTAAGAAACGATTTTTCACTATCATCACTGAATATCACCAAAGCAAATTCTTTTTCATTAGGGTTCAAGTTTCGTATGTCACTTAAGGCAGCACTGTAACATTTATTATTTTTAACAATTGTTATGAAGGCGATTGAAATGTAAAACTATTTACATTTAGAATAACCTCGAGCAAGATTGCAAACAGTATAGAAAAAAAAAGTTTTTGGAACTCAAAATGAAAAATTATTTCAACAATTAATTCTTTTATAGAATTTCAAATCCACATACAACATTATGTTTCGAATTGCCAAAATACATTCGATAGAAGTATAAAAATATAACAAATCTAAGGATACAAATTTCCAAACTTTCAGTTCTCTTCAATTTTGCATCGTTTGTTACTTTTGAGTCCTTAAATAACTTTTACATTACTACACCCCAATTTATTTCGAAGAATGTTTGCATTATATCTTTGATCAAAAGTTCGTCCCACAGTATCTAAACGCGTTTCAAAAAATATCCTACATCATTTTCACTGATAATCTTCATATCAATAAATATTTTTTGAATTTGATTAAAAAAAAAAAAAAAAAAAAAAAAAAAAGGCCAAGAAGCCTCTTGGTGTAACTTATTAAATTAAGAATAATCTTTTTGATCTAAGCATCTTTGCAAAAAATTTGAAAAATTCGAGTCGATGCATGTAATTAAAAATCTCCATTGACATAGGTAAGGTTGATCGACATATGTCTGAAGCCCAGAAAAATGGAATATGAAATTTTGGTAGCGCTAGTGACGAAAAACAAATATAGCAACTCCAATAATATCAATATATAAGTTTATTAGGAACCTCTTTTTACCATTTATAACAATAACATAATAGAATGGATTCCAATATGTATTTCTGGCAACAGCACCACCAACTTTCACTCAGGAAGGACTTTTTGGGATCGTTGATTTCAATACTTTCTAAATTGTTTGTTTTAAAATAGTGTTTGTTTGATAATATGATTTTTTCTTCTAGGCAATAGTTACACACTATAAATTTAAGCAAAAATAGCCCACGAGTTTGTATATAGTATCAAAAATCGAATTATCATTTTGGCAAAGGCACTCTCATTACAGTCACTGGAAGTATCAGTTTTCTTCAACCGACAGTGTTAGTTCTCTATGTACAATGTTCACAATAATGTTTCTTAAATGCGAAATTGGATCTGAGCCTGCTTCTAATCCTAGTAGTATAATAATTGCGTAAATATATTTTATAATAAAACTAACGGTACAAATTAGAAATTCCCTAATGTCTAAAAGTAGAAATTCGCGTTTTTGTCTTGTACACACAGCTATTATAAATCTGAGTCTCTCGAAACGCGGTTGTAAAGTCATGTAGAAAATACTGCGTTGAATACGAAGTCAGGTTGCTAAATTTTGGAAGCCCTATTCTTATTCTTTAAACGCTTCATTCAAATTTAAAAAGCAATCACGAAAAAAAAAATGTATAACGCGAGTCACGCAGTTACATTCGATAATTTTTCGCTTCATGAAACAAGTGAGCTGTTTGAACAAAAGTATTTTAGGTAACTCTTACAGAGAAAGATATCAATCTATAAATGGAAGTTAGAGAAACTTATACATGCGTGACATTGAAAAAAAAGAGAAGAGTTACAAACAAATTATGTAGGAATAACGTAGGAAAACGTCACGCATACCTAAAACGTCACACGACATTTATTGGAGGAGTCTATCTTATTTGTTTACAAGGATTCAATTCCTTCGTCTTTTTTATGTACAATTGGAGAGGTTAAAACTTAAGAATCGAGTAGTTGATCTTCTAAGCAAGGAAATATATCGAGTCGCTTTTATCGAATTAAAAAAAATGTTTTCAAGTGTATGTACTCAATTAACAAAGTCGGCGTACATTTCATCCTGTCCAAAACATATTTATGAAACACTGGAAATTGATGTATTCTGTAATTTTCTGGTAATTTTTTATCGAACTAGTCTGACTGCTTTTCTGGTAAATTGAATACATACCAATTTTTTGGAAGGCTAATAAAGACATTTGAAAATTTATTCGATTTTGCCAAAGAGATGAACAATCTTGATGGCCATTTTGAAAACTTTAGGTGTGGAAACACTCAAATTTCAAGCTTAAAAGTTGAAATCACCATGCTGAGGAAACTGTATTTCAGAAATTCGAATTTTAGAATGGTTGAGCTTCTTTTTCTAATAATATAAGTACCTATATTATCATAGGTAAAGAGTGGTTCCGTTGGCAACATCCGAAACTTCAAAGTGCATTCAATCTGAGTGCGTCCAATTTCAAAAGTTTGAAGCAGCTGATTCTTAAGGGTAGGCTTGAGCCAAACGATAAAGCGCACGAATGGCCAACGAAAGGGCAAAGTGCCAATATTTGTCACTCGTAATTCCCTTCTCTTCCCCGCCTTCGATAGAGAGCAAACGAAAAGACACGAAGAAGGGGAAAAGAAGCGTGTCAAGTAAAACTATCGTTAGCCATCCGTGAATTTGTACAAAATTTGGAAATTACGGGTTCGCATCTCAACTTGAAAGTTTTTTTTTTATATCGTTGAGCAAAAATCCCTTTTAAGGTAAGCGTAACTCATGAAGAGTCAAGTAAAGGTAACTCAAATAATTCGAAAGTCCGACCAGGCCCAAAAGTTTGAGTAAAGGTTTTTTTGGTAACTTATGGTCAGTTACCATAAATTACCGAAAATTGTTGATCAAACCTTTGGGCTGGATCCCTCAGAGCTGTAGTTCTGTCACTTGAGGGGCCCTTTTTCTTATTTGGATTGAAAAATAAATCAAGTTACATGTATTTAGTACGCAACAGTAAATATGTCAAGATAAGAAGACAAAAAAAATACATATCTGATTCAAAATACAGAAAACTTCCGTTTAGCTGAACTTCCATTCACCTCATCGCTTCCACGCTCGTTTAGCTGAACTCGAGCGGCCCCCTCTACCCCCACTACTCTCGAGTAGACATGGCAACTGACGATAGCAACCAGTTAGAAGTCACCTCTTGAAACACCCATGCGGAGGGGGACAGTGGTGGGAATTCCTCCCGAGTTCAGCTAGACGAATGTTTACGTCGCGTAGCGGTTCAGCTAAATGAAAGTCTTCTGTAGTTTTGAATTTAAAGTTGTGTATTACCAGGGCCCCAAGTGCCTTAGATCCACCTTACTTGACTCACAACTAAAAATTTAGGGCCAAATTCAAATAAGTCCTCGAGGGATTCCGTATTAAAAATCATAGAGACGAAAATGTCACTAGAGGTCACCGAAAAAGTTTAGCACAGCCTTAAATAATCGAATGGCCAAATAAACATTAATAAAGTAAAGCAACTGTATTTAGCATTATCCAAATCAGGAAGTAATTGAAATTAGAAGCCTTAAAACTTGAAATCAACTACTTCTCACTCTTAACATCCTCCTCCTCCCCTTCCTTCTTTATACCCGCCCCTTTCTTCTCATTCTCAGAATGTCTCTTCCGATGCACCTTCATATTGTCCCTTCTGTTAAACTTCTTTCCACACTCAGGACACGCATGAGTTTTCTCCCCATGAACATGTCTGTGCGCCGCAAGGTGACTCGCCTGAGCAAATCTTGCTCCGCACTTCTGACAAACGTGCTTCCTCAGTCCCTGATGTTTCAGCAAATGCTCATTTAAAAATGCCTTCGAGGCATACCTATTATCGCAGACGTTACAAACATACGGCTTCGGATTAGTATGCTGATGTACATGCGCTTTATACTTGGAAGCCACCTTAAAAGTCTTGCCACAAGTCTCGCAAGTAAAAGTAGTCGCATGTCTCGTTTTAATATGATCATTTAAAACCGACAAACTTGAGTACAAATTGTAGCAAAAATGACACCTGAAATTTCTTCTATTCTTCATGTGGACGCTTCCAACGTGACTCAATAACCTAGTCCGATATGGGAAGACCTTACCGCAATATTCGCATGCAAGATTCTGTGGCGGAAGGTGAGACTTGACGTGCATCTGAAGCGAAACTTTATGATGATAGGTCTGATCGCAATCGGAACATCTATAGGGCTTGATTCCTTTATGAACATTATTGTGTTCAGCCAAGTCAAACTTTGACCTGAACCTCTTAGGACACTTGGGACATGAAATAGGCCTTGGATTTGTATGAGAACATCTGATATGTTTCATCACGTCTGACTTGCAAACAAATTTAGCGTTGCATACAATGCACATGTACTGTTTAATCCCCAGATGGGTCTTAACGTGAACTGTACATTTATCTCTACGTTCGTAGACTTTCTTACAAAGCCTACAGGAATAGCTAATTTGATTATTAACAGAGACTTGCTCGACATTTTCATCCACGTGTATCTCCTCTCCGTCCATTTTGAATAATTCCTCGGGATTTCGCACGGAACCTTGGGATTCTTCATCCTCGACACTTTCAGACTCAGAAATCCCCCTTTGACTCTTCTCGACGATGAGTTTCAGAATATCGCTTATCTCTGCACTTCGCTGGTCTTTCAATAGTCCGACGATTGTCGAATCCACAAGGCATGATCCTTGATCTGGAAAAACTTTGGCGAGAACTTTCACACTCGAGTTTTCTTTCTTGTGGAGCTCTATCAGAAAACTGATATCCTCGGAGCTGTTGGTGGAGTTTAAAGACTCCCGGACAGAAACCTCGACTTCAGAAGAATCCGCAATCACGTTGAGCAGTTTGTTCAAAGTGCTAGTCGCAATTTGGATCATGTTTCGCTGTCCGTTGGTTTTTTCTGAAGATTGAGTTGAAGATCTGGAGTTTGGAGATTCTGAGGAGCTGTTGTTGTGACTCCGAAGTCTTCCGGCGATCGGGAGGTTTGAAGAGTCCCGGGATTTGGTGCATTTTATCTCTAGTTCATTTCTGCTTCTTAACCAACGAAAGCAGGTCTCCTGAGGTGCGGGATCGTCAGGATTATTCTGGTTCACAAGTCTCTCAATGCTTCTGATATTTGGAGTCGATGGAGACTTTGGGAGATCCTGGAGAACATTTTGAGTGCGAAGGGCATCATGAGCATGAAGGACAGCATGCGCTTGCAAAGCATCATGAACTTCAATAGCATCATTGTTTTGGAGAATATTTCGATCTTCCAAAGGGTCCTCTGTTTGAATAACTACTTCGGTTCGTAGACCATCTTGATTCAAACCATCCTGAGCTAATGAAATATTTTGGTTTTCTAGCACCTGACTTTGCATAAGTTCTTGAGAGTTAGAAAAGTCCTGGTGGAAACTAACATTTTGAAGAGTGGTTAAAACAGGAACATTTTGAAGAGGAGTTAAGACCGGAGTTTCAGTTTGGATTTCTAGTTCGCTAGTTGAGGTTGATTTGCAGCTCAGGATCCTCTGAGGCTGATTGAGGTCGCTGGGGGCTTCTTGCTCTTCCAGTTCAGATGTTTTGGCTCGATTGAGATCTTTGTCAGAGTCATTGTTGTTGTTCGTTGAGGTTCCGGGAACCGACCGTTCGAGTTTGTCGATATCATCCTGAATAGAGATTATATTAGACGTGCAAATGGGTACCAATGTGTCCAAGTTTTGAAGCAATGAGCCAAAATATAGTATCCCAGGAAAATTTAATCTAGCTAAACCAAATCGTTTTGAATAATTCTTACTTAGAATGTAGGTTTATTCAATTTTAAAAGTGACTGTTAGACTGCATTATCGTTTAAACTATTAAAAAGGAAGTTTTCTACATTTTTTATGAACCAATTATTGAGTGTGCGTGAATCCTACAGAATCAGAAACATTTGAATACTTAATTCTTAACAGAGAACCACAGAATTTTAATGCGACTAAAGTGTCAAAAAAAGCGAAGTAGAGTTTTTAAGATGCATTTTAATTTGTACATAAGAATAATTTTACGAGTGTGGTATGGGGTTTGAAACCATTATTAGTCCTTTTACAAAAAAATTATATCATTTTACTATATTATTCAGTTCTGATCTACTATTATCTATATTATTTGAATATTCCGGATAAAGTTTTCAGCTATACACATCAATTCAAGTTTACGTCAGCTTATAATGTGTTGAAACTCACCACCTGGAACACTTTTTATTTCAATAAATATCAAGTTTTTAATTTTACTATGTATGTTTCATACTACGCAGAAGAATTGTAAAATAAGTATTATGCACAAATTATAATGCACTCTGAAGATAAACAAATAATATGAATTTTAAACAAATTTATCGAATGAAATACGCTATTCAGACAACTTTTTATTCAAACTATCTGTTCTTTTTGAAAAGCACCGGAAAAGGACCAAAAAAATTTTACGGTGTGCACTTTAGGATTCATGAAAAATTCTGTAAACAAATGATCAACCGCCCAATGACAAAATAATCATTTTATGAACGAATTAACTATTTTTACGATTTGCTCGTCGAATCTCTCAAACAGAAATTTGTTAATAATTTATACAAAATTAAACACAAAATGACATAAAAATGAACTTTCGATGTGATTCTCCTCTGGCTGATAACAACTTTCTTTATCTATGAATAATTGAACCAATGATTTTTCTTTAAATCACAAATATTTCTCTATTTGTTGTTAATTTACATAAGAAAAAGAGAAAGTCCTTCATCTAAGAAAATAAGAATATAAATTTTGAGGGATTAGCATTACAAATAGGGAGCTAGATTTTTTTTTTTTTTTACTTATTTGGTATCAATTGCAGTAAGAAGTAGATTGTTAAATAATATTTTCGTTTGTGGCTGATCATTTGAACACATAAATTCCGATGCTCTAAAATTGATTAAATTGTGCATTTATTTACAAAATTTTCCTGAGCTTGTATTCGTTGTTAACAAATCAAAAATGATCAACGTCAATTTATTGTTTCAGAAACCCTAATGAGTAATTATTTACAAACATATCTTTTGCAAAAAGTATTAGGAATCAAATATTCAAAGTATCCCATTCATTAAAAGTTTATAAAGCATACATTATTTTATTTGAACATTTTTGAAGATTTAATTCACTGATCATGAAAGTATGTCAATAATTGTGTATGGCTGAAAAAAATACAAAATTCTATTTCACTTGATCGAGAATCTGATTTGTGAAATTTAATTATGCAAAAATTAAAAGTGCAGAAGAGATGAAAACAGTAACCTAAAAGTTAATTTAGCCGGGGACGTTATATTTTGTCATACTATGCAAGCGGGTCTTCTCGAGCTTCGAGGTGTGCAAGGAATGGAAAGAAACCGAAAAAAAAATTTAAATTCTTATTAAGTTATATTCTGGATGTTTAAGCAGATGAGTCTTTAAGATTCGTTAGTCAATCTGCGGAATAAAATAAAGTGTTAGATTTTCAATCTAGAAAAAAAGTTCTTCCACACCTCGAAAACATTTTAATTATGAAGAAAATTGAAAGCATTTCAGTTTGTCTTTTAAATTTGGAAGCTCTTGAATTTGAAAGTTTCAAATGAGGAAATCTTCAGTTCTGAGAAACTTATTTCAACGGTTCAAAACGATCTGAAGAACTTTTTAATGATTTAATTGGTTCTAAATTTCCATTTCAATTTTTTTACCCCGATATCTTTGAAACTGCGGGTCACTGAAAGGACAATTTTTCTATAAACCTGAATTTAACATATTAAAAAACTCCTTAATTCAAAAGCATCCAATTTGAAATTCCCAAACCATAAAGCAAATTATTTTAAAGCATGAAGTTCCAAAGAACGCGATATATTTAAAACTAGAAGCAGCCAAACATTGAAAATAAACATTAAATTAATTATCAAAAGCATCAAATAATAGAACATTTGTTCGAGAAGACTTTTAGTTGATCATGTTTGCCCTTCTTTTGCTTGATTCGTGTTCCAGATCATCTTCTCTTTGATAAAATGGAATTTGTTTCTTTTCTTTGCCGGACGAGTGAAACAGCGAAAAGCAAAAAAAGGACTACATGTATAGTAGCATCATTTAAGAGCGGTAGAGCATTAGATGAAATAAAATACTGACTTACAACATCTGACAAGGGTGGTAGATTGTACCGATCGCGTAACAGTTGTTGGGTTCGAAGACACTCCTCTTGGAAGTCACAAACAAATTCGAGCTTCCCCACACAATGAACACAGATCGTCTTAGGCAGAAGATCCCTCTCATCTATCTGTGATTCAAACAGATTACCTGATAAGCTTTTACTATAAATTTCCAAGGTTGTTTTTTTGTTTCTTTTAACTACGTTAGGGTTAATGTTTTACGTAAACGACGCGACGAATTTTTTCGCGAGTAGAAATTATAATCATACTTATAGGTTAGTAATAAAATGATTTTTTTAAGAACATCTTAACCCTACCGCTCTGTAGACAATACTGGAAAAAATTGGTACCCACAACTTTACCTAATCTCAAGATTTTTCGCCAGAACTTACATAATTCGGTTAGGCGCTTAAGATTTGGAATAAGTAGCACGGAACAGAAACTTTCAAAATTTTGAAACCTTTGTCACCGTATCGTATATTAGAGAGAATAATAATATAATGCTAATTCACGCTGTAAGCGATGCACGTGTTTTTATAAAGCATAACATTGGACATTATTCAACTGATTGATATAAACAATGTAGATGTAAAAATATAAAAATCGATAAGTATATGCTACATTTATAATAACAAACCTATTTCAGAGTATACATTTCTATAAAAATAATACTGATCCTAGTGCTCCTATTATTTGAAGCAAAGAAAAAAATATTTCGCTCTTAACTTGAGAACTAATCTTGTACGCTGGTACATTGTAGATATGGCAAAAATTAAAATATATCATTAAATCGCATGTTTTAAACCACAAAATAGTGTTCGTATCTCTGTAACTCAAACATTTTTGAGACCAATGTTACTCTTTGGACAAATTGAATCGTTTTTTTCAAAGAGTTAAATATCTACTGGAAACCGTAGATGTGCATCGTTACACCTTGTACGCTACGATTTAAATCGTTCAATTTTGTTGAATTATTCAGGAGGTTCAATTTCAAGGAGTTTCAGCTTCAATGAATTTACTGAAGAAAAAACACTTCCCATTGCACTGAAAGCCCCACTTATTATTTCTTTCTTATTAGTGAAATACTTCCATCATTAATTAAAACTTATCTCTCAACTTTTTTTATCTAGGTAAGGGAGTTTAATGAATCTTACATCATTTCACTTCCTTCATGTACACGCTACTTTATTCAAGAAACAGATTCAATGGAAATAATAATCATAACATAGTGCATTCAATATTAAATCAATTCAAGGAAAAAATGAAGCAGTCATTATTGTTATGTAAATTCAGAATGTGAAATTAATATATAGAGCATCTCAATATTTAATTATAAATTTATTAGAAATTGAAGACTGTCACGGAATTGCGTAACATTAAAATTTTCTGGAATTTAAATATTAACCCAATAAATATAGAATTGAAATTTTGGAAACAATTACTGAATGCATGGGAGTGTTAACAAAGAAAGGAAAATTAGTTGCTATAAACTATCAAATGCTATACATCTCAGGGAGAACTACCGAAACAATTGAAGGTGCAAACAAAGAAAGTCTGTACTTTCAGAATTCACCAACACCAGCATTTCTGCCCAAATCACGAGGGACTTCTCGAAAAAAAGTTTCTCGCTTATATAAGATCTCAAAAACACCTACAATTATACAAAAACAGCCCAGAACATGATCCTTGGTCCCCTGATCCCACAGGATGATTCACAAAGAAAAAATGAACGACTTGAAGTTAGCAGGAGTTGTAGAATCTAGAGGCACTAATCCTAAAACCTCACAAACCCACTTTTGTGAAACCTCGAACAATGCTTTAGTTTCTGAAGACCCTAAAGACATCGTATCTCAAAACATCGTTTCAAAAATCTCAATTAAACCTTAACAGTCCTAAAAATGCAGGAAACGCTATCACTCCACGAGATAAGGGAAAAATGCACTTTTCGGAGTCACGAGTTTCTTGAAGGTGCGGTTACCAACGAATCTCGCTTCACTTATATCAAGGACGAAACTCTTGATCCGCGGCGAATTCTAAACTAAAAAACTCGTTTTCGCGGCGTGGTGTTTCGGAAAAGTAACCGAAACACGTCGGCTTTTGTCTTCCGGCCATTTTCCTAACCCCCCTCCGAACGATGCGGCGAGATTTCCGAGCGCGAGTGTCGCGATGTTTAGCGGAAATCATTAGCTTCACTTACCAGAATGTTAATTTTCGAGTGTATTTTAAGGTGAAGCAGTCGACTGGTGCCGTCCTCGCTGAAAACGTCGATACAGATATTATCAGATTGTCCACAGAGCCTGCAAATTTTCGCCTCCTCCTCCTTGACCTCCATTTTTGTTTACGTTCAAGGCTGTTGAAGTACGCCTTGTTGCCTTTGACTATGACGATGAGCCGTTGTTGTGCCTAATGTGCCTTCGCCTTAGGGAGGGCTTGGTCTCCTGGAAATCAGCCAGACTGACTTCCCTCCCTCCCCCGGAGGAAAACTCTTATTTTTCACGAGCACGATTCTCAACTTTGTAGATATTCCCCGGGGAAAACGACGGCAAAAACGAAAAAAAAATGAAAAAAAAGACTAATTGTAGATGTACTTTGCTAGCCTAGCGTGGTCGCGTTGTTAACTTCTTTCGTCTTCGACGCCATGTTGTAAACATAAAGGAACATAAAAGGCCGAATCACGCAATATGATTGGTTTATTAGGGCGCCACTAGCATCAGAAAAGTGAACAATAGATGCGTTAACAGAGAAGCGCGAGGTTCAAATAAGGTTTGAGCAAGGAGGGTCAAGATTGAAAATGAAGCTTTCAAATATCCAACCTGGTAAGGAGAACGTCCTCAAAATTGAACTCAGTCAACTTTGACTCAGCAAAGATATTATTTGACTCAGTCACCTACTTTAACAACAAAAAATTTCTTAGAACGTATTCTTTTTGAGAAATATTTCTTCACTCCTTTATTTTCAACCCGCTTCATGCCCAATCAACATTATATCAAAAAAGTGGCTGCTGTCAAAGGATGTGCATGAAACTTAAATTCATATTTTATTTTTAAAAATATATCTTTTTATCATTCCTAATTAATAAATTTGAAGCAAGAAGGAAATTCAATTTCTGGAGTCCGAAATTCTACCAAAGCTTTGATTCTACTCTGTGACAAGGCATCCCTCATTTAATTGTTTTTTTTTCGAAACATTCTTCTCGATCTAATATTTTGTCGATACTAATAATTAGTGCATTTTTTTAAATAAACATAAATACCTATATAAATTTTAATTTAGCTCTGTTTTAAGCGTTTCAAACTACCCTAGAGCTAACCTAACCCAAATTTGCCTAACCTAAGCTGCAATGAGGCCATCAGGTTCCTGTGAATTAAGCCTAAAGTGAGAGTGAGTGTTACGTCCGGGATTCTTCGAGAGTGGAGCTTACCGTTAGATCCTACGGTGATTGGACGTTGGAAATCTTGTGGCG
>WSXT02031171.1:0-13719 GCA_011762715.2 Neuroterus valhalla | reverse complement strand
GCGGCAATCGGGTGAAAAAAGAGGGCTTCAGTAACGGTGGTACCCCCACCTCTGGGAGTTTCGGGACCTGTATATACGACCGTGGGCTATTCTAAAGCATGTAAAATATCATGGATTATAAGATGTATCTTGAAGTATTCGAGTTATACGGAAAAATTTTGAAATTTCTTCAAGTATATGAATTATGCGTGAACTACCTTGATATATGATAGTCATAGGGTACCTTGAAATATCACGAAGAATCCTGGAGTTCGTTGGAATATTCCAAGTTACTCTGAATACATGTAAACAGCTGAAGCATCTTTGCAAATTCAATTTATTAATAAATAAACCATATGTCCAAAGTCGGATTTTCCGATTGCTTGAACTTTGAATTTGATTATGATCGATTATCTAGGAATAATTACTTTCATAATCTTCAAAAGTACCCAGTAAACAAACAGAGATCCAAATGTGCTGGAAGGGAATGAAATTGATCAATCCCTCTAGACTCCTCTTCCAACCCCATGAATTTGAGATTACCAGGAATTTAAATGTAAAAGTATGAATCTCGATGAAAACTTCTTAGTCTCAATGTGACTGTGAGGAGCAAAATATAATAATAGAGAAGAAGAAGCCTTACCTTGCACTTTCCCTGACACCCTTTTCAAGTTTTGTAAGTTCACGTTGTGCCAGGAAATGTTATCTTTTTAAGATGGTGGATAATAGAAGAAATAATATAATAGAAATAAATAATAGAAAGGGATTCAGTATCCTTCGAAGATTTTTTAGGAAACATTTCGGATCTGTCTGCCACATTAGGGAATATCTATTTAACACTGGATTGATAGTTGAAATTTGCGGCTCCACATCAAGTCAAGTGTAGCAAGTCTTTCTCGCGGTAAGTTTCTCCTGCAAAAAGTATCTCCTGCATCAAGCTCTTTCCGCTGCGAATCTCCCTGACGGCAAGTGTCTCCTGCGACAAGTCTTTCCGTGTTGAATATCTTCCGCTGTAAGTCCCTCATGTGGCAAGTCTATCCCGCGGCAAGTCTCTTCTGCAGCAAGCCTGATCTACGGAAAGTTTCAACACGCGGCCAATATCTCCTGCGGCAAGTTTCTTCTGCAGCTAGTCTGATTTACGGAAAGTCTCTCCCACAGAAACAATATTTTGCGGTGGGTCTCATCTGCAGCAAGTCTGATCTGCAGAAACTCTCCCGCAGCAAGTGTATCCTGCGACAATCCTCTCCCGCAGTAAGTCTCTCACGTGATGAGTCTCTCTCACAGCAAGTCTCTTTTGTACCATGTCTTTTCCGCGGTAAATCAAATCTGCTACAAGTCTCTTCTGTGGCAAGTCTCTCCTGCGGCGAAACTCATCTGCTGTAGGTTTGCTCTGCAACAAGTCCCGAATGCAGCGAGTATCTCCTACGGTAAGTGTCTCCTGCGGCATGTCTTCCTTGTGTCATACCTCCCGAATAGATTGCTAATATCGCGGCAAGCTTTGCGAACCGAATTGCCCTCCTAAGACAGATCTATACTATATTTGCAATATGCTCAGGAAAGATCCTGCAGAGGAGATTTGCAGCGGAAGGAGCTTGCTACAGGAGATACTTGCTGTGGGAGATTAATGCCGAAGGAGAGACTTGCCGTGCAAGGGACTCGCCGCAGGTAATACTTGTTGCAAATTAGATTCTGAGGGAGAGACTTATTGCAGGAGACACTTGACACAAGGGATATTTAGAACGAAAGGGGCTTGCCACGGGAGGGACTTTCTGCAAGATAGACTTTTCAAATGAGAAAATTGTCTGGAGGAGAGACTTGCTGCACGGGAAACTCGCTGCGAAATTTACTTTCCACAGGAGACACTTTCCGCAGATGGGGCAGCCGCAGACTTGACTTGTCTCGCATGATATTTATCGCGAGAGAGACTTGCTGCGGGACAAAATTATTGCGGAAGACACTTGCCGCGAGAGAATTGCTGCAGGAGAGACTTGATGCGGAAGCGACTTGCGGCAAGAGGGACTTGCTGCAGGAGAGATTTGTTTCGGAAGATAGCTGCTGGAGAGACTTGCCGCAGATGATACTTGCTGCAGACTAGACTTGTCTCAGATCAGACTTACCGCAGGATAGAATGTCCACGAGAAAGAATTGTCGTTGATCAGACTCGCTGGAAATAAGACTCACCACAGGAGAGACTTGCCGCGGAGGAGACATGCTGTAGGAGATACTTGCTTTAGGAGAGATTTGTCGATGAAGATATCTGCTGCGGGAGAGACTTACCGCAAGAGAGATTTGCTGCAGATGAGACTTGCCGTGGAACAGACTTGCCGCAGAGGAGACTTTTTGCAGGAGAATATCGCTCTGAATCAGATGCAGCTCATTTGGCATGAGAACTCAAAAATTGATGACAGTTCATTATATCACGGAATTTTAAAATCCTTGGATGTAAATAACTGCATACATAAATGCAACTTTTTTCTCATCTATCACATGCCACCGATCTACATTTTTGAATATATTTTGAGAAATTGAAGAGTGAGAAAATTCGAGATAGAGTTGGGAAGATGGAGGTGAGTAAAAAGTATTGGAGGAAATTTGGAGAGAAAAGAAACATTATGCTCACATGTGTAAGAAAGGGGGAAGGAAACAGATGATCTTAAGAGCAGTGGGATAGGACAGGGTCAATAAAGAGTGAGAATTAGAGTAAAAGACTGAACCAGGAAATTGAGATAGTATGATGGAAAGTTTTCCATAGTAATGCTGAGAGGTACAAAAAGGAGCTGTCAATCGCAAAAGACAGGAAAGGGAAAGAAACGAACAGAAAAGTGACAAGGGAAGAAATAGTCAAGGCGTTTGAGATGATAAAAGATAGGAAAGCTCCTCGTTTTACTGAAGAAAAAAGAGAAAACAAGAGTGCCTAGAAACTAAGATGGGAGGACATAATAAGTAGAGGAATATTTAAGGTGTAAGAATGAGGGAAGGTAGAAAGTCTCTCACTTCAGATCAAGGGAATAGGCAAAATAAAAGATGCAGGAAGAAATGAGATTCAAAAATTGCAGAAAGGAAAAAATGGAGGATAAAACTGCAATAAAAGAAGCCTGGGTAGGAGGGACAGGAAATTTATGAGAAATACGGCAAATGAGAGGTGGTAGTGATGAGGTGCGATAGGGAATAGTAATGGAAAACCTGCCAAGAGCTTACATAAGGCGAGTAAAAATGCAAAGAGAGAGAACGGAGAGGGTGGAGCAATTGAAGAGATAGATATGAGAATAAGGGAGAAATGTACAGAAGGGTAGGACATAAAAGTCATATAAGAGAGGAAACCAGAATTTATTGCAGAAGATGTAAATAAAGGTAAAGTGAGATTTGAGGTAGTTAGAGTACAAAGCTGAGATGTGCAGGAGCAATTCAAGGTTATAAAATGACTGATGAGAGAAAATAAGAAAGGAATAAGATTACAAAAGAAGGAGTTTTCAATGTGATAACAGGACATTAGGGAGGGTAGGGATGAGAAGAAGAGCAAAAAAGGAAATCCAAGGACGTGATACTACATAAGGAAGAAAAGGAATTTTTCAAGAGCTAGGAGGAGATAAAATTGTTTATCCTTACCGGTAATACACACAGAAAATACAACAGTGGAATATACAAGATCAGAAAAAGAAAGAAGTATAGTGATTGACTATGTGATAGCGGCCGACGAGACAAGACAGAAAGTTCGAAAACTGTAGGTAGGAGAATATATATATATATATTCGGAATACTTCCCAATAATACTGACATTAGGTGGCGAAGAGAGTAATTAAAATTAGGGGTAAAAAAGAGGAGAAGGTTACTATAACAGGTATGTAAGATTGGTCAATATAAGGAAAATAGCAATTATGGAAGAGCTAACAAATATGAATGAAAAGAGTATCAGAGGACTAAGACAAGGAAGGAGTTAAAGTCAGAAGTAAAGAGAAAAAGAGACGTAAAGAGACCAACGAGCATGTAAGAAAAGAGTAATATCATAAAGAAACGGGAGAAGTGATGGAGAAGATCTAAGAGAAAGAAGAAGAAATATGCTGAGATGTGTAAGAGATGGGGAGGAAAATAGCAGGGTTAAAAGAAGAGGAGGGTGAGGCCAGACAGAAGAAGTTTAGGAAGTCAGTAAAGAAAGAGAGAGGCGATGAAGGCTAGGATGGGAGAAAAAGTTCAGACGGTGGTTTATAGAAAGAGAAGAATAGGGAAAAGTTGGGATTTCCTTGAAAGGGTAAAGCAGGACGTTAAGAAACAAAAAGAAGAAGAAGGGGTGAGATACGATGTAGAGGAAATAATGGGGCGAGGAATATTGAAGGTGTTACATCAATGGAAGGTGAAGAGTCTTTCACTTCAGATCAAGGGAATGAGAAAAATAAAAAAAGCAGAAAATAATGAGAGACGGAAAATCTGGAGCACAGAAAGATGGTAGTAATGATGAAGAGATTCGAGAATGGATGGGAAACGAATCGTGAACAGAAGAGGAAGGAAGTGAGGAAGAAATTATCTAAACGGAGAAGGGGGAAAAATGGTACAAACATATGGGAGATGCCTCTAGAATATACTAGGCTTGACACTCGCTTCCTTTCTAAAAGTTTTTTTTTATCGCTTCTAAATTCTGAAACAAAATTCGCCTAAAATGGAATTATATCCGAAGACACTAGAAGAATATGGAAGTTTATATGACTAGAGATAGAGTGATTCGACAAATCTTGAAACCCATCCTATGTTGAGATGTTTCAAATCGAATTGATAAAATTTCTAATTCGAATTTCGCGCTATATTGACGTCGTACTGTGAGGTTAGGTTGAAGTCTGCATGGAGTAATTCTGGCGCGAAATTTGAATTGCAGAATCTTTGAATGTAATAGAATAAGCATTGAATAGAGATATTCACAGAATATAAATTAAGATCATATCACCTTTTAGTTTGAGTTAGGAAATTCATAGAATAGCATCCAACAATTTCAAAATTACCATATTTATTCAAGGTATCAAGCAGCGACTGAAAATTCAGAACGCTGCACATTTGGGAGAGTATGATAATGGTTCTTATCATGATCATGATCGTAATGATGATGATGATGATGATGATTTTCATAATCATAATCATGGTTATGATCATGGTGAGGGTAGGGTCCATGATGGTAATGGGGAAACTCAGAATCGGAAGGCCTTGAATTCCAACTATTTTTGATGAAATCTGCAGCCCTTTCGCCTATCATTATCGCAGGGGCGTTCGTATTTCCGGATGTAACTTGGGGCATTATGCTGGTATCGGCAACTCTGACACCTCGGATGCCCTTGACTCTTAATTCATTATCGACAACCGCAAAGGGGTCCGATGGAGGTCCCATTTTACAGGAACCTGCTTGATGATTTTCTGGATTCGTTTCATGTTTCACCGCACACCCCCAGTAAGAATCACTGCCGAATTGTAGGTGCTCACAATTTTTGCATGGGGTTCTATCCAACTCGAAACCATAACTGCAAAATGAATCATAATGATAATAATAATCATGGAATATGTGAGCATAAATCGAATTTGATGAATATTATATAAATATTTATATAAAATTCCGATGATTTTATAAAAGGAGATTTCGAAATTTAAATTTCGCGCCAGAATTACTAGAGCGGATAGCGCATGAAAACGGATGTGAAATGAAAATGGTGGCGCTTTGTTGCTTCTCGTAGTTGCTTTTGAATCATTTTGTGAAAAAAGGAACATCTGTTGACTTTCAAGAACTTTTTGAAGCGGGAAAATTTGAATCACGATTTAATGAATTCACACTGCAACAGAAAAATATAATTATATATCAATATAATTCACAACCGAAATATCAGACGTCACTTTAATAACTCATTGAAGAAGACTTCCTTCCACTTTATATTTTTTTATTGATATGGAATGTTTGTTGATTGTATTTCAAATTTTCTTGCCTTCGAAAGTATTTCAAATGTAAACGTAGGTTATGATTGTTTTACGAAGTTGAGAAAAGCGCTTGAAACAAGCAGATTGTGCGCACCTTCGAGAACTTTTTTGGGCGAAAAAATTTAAACTACATTGTTCCAATTTGACATGTAAATGATAAAATGTCATTATTTAATATTGAAACTGAATATTGTTCCATTAATAGGATAATTCAATAAATTGAACTTAAAATTTTCCTTTCTGAACGAGTTTTCGAAAGCAGTCTAATTCTGCTTGTTTTCAAAAGTGGCGAAGTGCCTCAAAAGATGCTATATTCTTTCGCTTCCGTTACTTTGTCTGGGCGGGAAAATTTGAATTACAATTTATTGAATTTACTTTTTTATGAGAAGATATTATCTTACCACAGATAAAAAAAATAATAATATTCGTAATAATTATTAAAATCCACGACAAAACTATCAGATGTAAGTAATATAACTGGATTTGAGAAACGATCGTCTCACTAAATATTTTTCTATTGACATGGTTATTTATTGAATTGTTTTTCAAAGTTTCTCGCCTGAAAAAGGTTTTCAAAAGCAAATAAATGTTACTTGTACGGTTTCTTCTGTTTATCCGAAATTGTGAAATTTCTGAATTCTCATAATTGGAAAAAATGTTTCCCTATTAATATTATTTATTTATCTATCAAACACCCAATAAAATTTTTTTCTATTATCTTCAGCTATTCTGTTACTATAATATTTTTTTTATTCCATGAGTTTGAAAAAAGTTCTCAAATTTTCACGTTTTAGCTCCAAAATCCACCACTGGGTCTTCAATTGAAAATTGATTCCTCGTGTTCAAAAGAATTGTGTTTTTTGTTGATGAAAATTTATGTTTTGGTTAGAGGGAATCTATCTAGTGGAAAATTCATTCACCAAGTTGAGAGATTAGGGTTTTTTTGGTTGAAAATCCATCTATTTTGTTTGTATCCAAATTGAACCATTTGGATGAAGATGCATCGTCTCAATCAAAAATTGGTTTCTCAGTTCCAAATTTAACTATTTCTTTGGATATTTTTTTATTTCGATGGGAATTCCTTTCCTCATAGAAAATTGATCTTTATGGTTAAAAATAACGTTGTTAGTTGAAAATTCATATATTCAAAGTTTTACTTCGATTTTTCGGATGAAAATTCATCTTTTTGATTGGAAATAGAATCATTTAGTAGAAAATTTGTGTTTTTTGTTGAAAATTCGACGTTTTGTCAAAAATTCATTCATTTGGTTGAAGAATTATAACTTCAATTCAAATCGATTCCTTGGTTTAAAATCCAACTAAACTCACAGATATCTATGTGTTTCGTTGAAAATTAATCTTTTTTTCAGAAAATTTTTCTTTTTGGTCAACAATTCATCTCGTTTATTCCGAATTCATTCATTTTGTTAGAGAACTATTTTTTAATTTTGAATAAAAAACTCATATTTTTTGTTGAAGATTTCATTATTTGGTGGAAAATGTGTGTTATTTATTAGAAATTCCAGGCTTCAGTCCAAAATTTAGCAATTGGGATGGAGATTTATCATTTCAATAAAAAATCTATCTCTTCAGATTAAATAGGATTGTTCCTTCCAATTAAAAATCGATTTCTTGGTTCAAAATATAACTATTTGCTAAGATAACCATGTATTTAAGTATGAAATCATATTTTCTATAAAAAATTATTCTTCTGTCTTGCGAAAATCGTTGGTTGAAAATTCAATTATTCGATTGAAAAATCAAGTTTTTCTGGTTGAAAATTCACCTCTTCGTCTAGAAATTAAACAATTTTGGTTGGAAATTGAAGTATTTGTTGAAAGTTCGACTCTTTGTTTAAAAATTGAGTTTTTTGGTTGAAGATTTATCATTTTATTCAAAAAAATTTTTCTTTGGTTCGGATTCAAATTGTTGTCTATGAATCATCTTTCTTTATCCAAATATTGATTCCTTTGTTTAGCACTCAACTATTCCATTCGTGTTTTTGTTAAAAATTCTATTTTTTGACCAATAATGTACCTATTTGATTACAAATTTATAATTCAACTCAAAACTCTGTTTCTTCTATCTAAATTGATATCCTTTTTATAAATTCATCGTTTTACGGTTTTGTTGGAATGGCATTATTCAATTTTATGTGATTCATGTTCACATTATGTAGGACTATTTTATAAGTCGTATATAAGGTTGAATTTTAATGTATACTGATAAATGTATTACTCCGCAAAAAGCAGTCCCTTATCCCCTCATCCTCAATTGCGTTAGCGTCACCAAAACCATTACATCACCAGTATTTTTATACTACTATGTAAATTTATATCCTTGGTTAATAAATGACTTTAAAATAAAATATAAGATCTATCAGGTTATGGACCCAGCATGACCGCCCAGAATTTTAAGTGAAGTGCACCATATATAAAAAGGGGGTTATCGAACCTTGATGTGTGTTCTAGAGTTTTTCCGAATTTTCTTTTCAAAAGTTGTCGTGAGTGTTGTTTATCAAAATGCAATCAGCCGGGGGCACTCAACATATAGAAAAATTGACTGCTGAAAATTACGAAACATGGAAGCTACAAATGCGAAGTGTGCTCGTCTACAATGGACTCTGAGGATACTTAACCGGAACGATTAAGAAACCTGTTGAAGAAGCAAAAATTGCAGAATGGACGACAATCGACGAAAAGGCGCTCGCATTAATTATCCTCGGCGTGTCTACAAAAGAACTTGTCCATGTACGGAAGGCTGTTACGTCAAAAGAAGCCTGGAGTGAGTTGGAGAAGGTATACAAATCAAGGGGCCCTGTGAGGAAATCTGTCCGCTACAGGCAACTTCATCAATTAAAAAAGACTCCTGATACTTTGATGTCGCAGTTTGTAAGTGATTTCGTACAAATATCAGATCAACTGGATGAAGTTAGAATACAGCTGCCTCCCGAATTACTCTCCATAATGTTACTAAGTTCTTTACCAGAAGAGTACGAAAATTTCCGAGTTGCCATCAAGTCCAGGGACGTGATTCCAGACGTTGAATTTCTGAAGGGGAAACTTATAGAAGAAGAGTCTCGTCGAATCTTGCCGAATGAAAAGACGGAGAAACCCGAAAACGAAGCCTTGTTTGTCAGTGGGGAAAATAAATCCCGGAAGTTCGCTGGAAATAAACAGAGTGATCAAACTACCCAGAAATCGTCAATACAGTGCTATAAGTGTAGAAGAATGGGTCACAGAATGGCCGATTGCTGGTTTGATCAGAAAAACAAAAACAAAATATGTCAAGTAGAATCGGAAGACGCTATGTTGATAACAACAGCTATGATCAGTAAACTGAAGGACGATGAGTGGTGCCTCGATAGTGGGGCAACTTCTCATATGTGCAATAAACGCGAGTGTTTTTCCGATATCGAGGAGAACCGTGAAGTAAAAGTGACTGCAGCTGATAAGGAAGTTACGTCTGCTGGTGTCGGAAGTGCTTTGTTGAATTTAAAAGACAATGGTGTCGCAAATCGAGTTAATCTGAAAGATGTTCTGTGTGTTCCTAATTTAAAAAACGACTTGCTCTCGGTAGCGAAAATCACGGATCACGGATACAAAGTCGTTTTCGATAGCGAAAAGGGAGAAGTGCTGAGGAAAGACGGCACTGTGGCCATGGCAGCTGAGCGACGAGGGAACTTGTATCTTGTGGGTACGAGTGAAACAGCACATACGACGGTAAATGAGAGTAAGGAGGACGCACTCACCAAATGGCACGAGAGGTATGGTCACGTCAACATCAATGACATAGTTAAACTACAAAAGCAAGGTATGGTCAAAGGTCTTAATTTTAAGTATAAAAACAATACTGTAAATTGTGATGTATGTGATAAGGCCAAAATACATGAAATGCCTTTTAAAAATGCGGCAACGAGAGCGAAAGAAAATTGAAAAATAATTCACTCGGACATTTGTGATCCTTTTGAAGTGCAATCTTTAGGCGGAGCAAACTATTTTGTCACGTTTATAGACGATAAAACTAGTCTAATTGAAGTTGCAATGTTAAAATCTCGTGATGAAGTTTTTTATGCTTTTAAAAAATATAAGCTTCGCGTAGAAAGAGAAGTAGATCGAAAGATTATTAAAATTCGCTCCGATAATGCAAAAGAATATGTTTCGCGTAAATTTACAAAGTACCTTGAGGATGAGGGTATTGCGAGACAATTATCGGTCGAATATACCCCGGAACAAAACGGCGTTGCCGAACGTGCGAACCGAACGTTAGTAGAAATGGCACGATGTATGCTTTTACAATCGGGTTTACCAAAAAGCTTATGGGCAGAAGCTGTCAACGCAGCGGCGTTTATAAGAAATCGTAGTCCGACCAAAGCGATAAACGGAAAAACTCCTATCGAAATGTAGAGCGGAATCAAACCTTTTGTAGGCTTCATGCGTGTTTTTGGCTGTAATGCAACCGCATTAATCAAACGTCCAGGATTAGGAAAAATGCATGCAAAAGGTAAACAATTTGTAATGGTAGGGTATTCAAATGAATCTAAAGCTTACCGTTTGTGGGAACGTGGCACTAAGACAGTAATAAAAAGTCGTGATGTCAGATTTACAGAAAATGTACATGTACATATTACTAAGGATTTTGTTTTACTTCCCCTAGAAACTGCAGCTTCAGATGATCCAGAAAGACCGGGCGGCTTCAAAGAGGAAATTTTGAAGGACTCACTTAAGCAGCATTTGAATCCAAAAGATGAACTAAAGGAAAAACAGGAAACCAGCCGCAGCGAATATAAGAATGATTCAAAACTATCATCTCCTGAAGAATTTCATACTCCAAAAGGGGATTTCAGAAGAGCACCAGGAAGACCAAAAATCGACCGGTCTGGAAAAATAGGAAGACCAAGAAAAATTTTCAAAGAGCTCGCGAACTTTACCGAAATGTCAATCGATGGAGACCCAGTTTCTGTGGATGAAGCAATTAATCGTTCAGACAAAAATTTGTGGATTAACGCCATGAAATCAAAGTATAATTCACTAATGGGAAATAATACTTGGACATTGGTGGATCGTCCGAACGACAAACCAACTATCACATGCCGTTGGGTTCTTCGCATTAAAAGGAAGCACGATGGTACAGTCGACAAATACAAAGCTAGACTTGTGGCTCGTGGTTTCCAGCAGCAGCAAGGAATAGATTTTGAAGAAGTGTTTGCACCTGTAGCGCGATACGAAACAATCAGAGCTTTTTTTGCTGGGTGTGTCGAAGAGGAAATGCACGTGCATCAAATGGAGGTCATCGCAGCTTACGTGCAAGGTGATCTATCGGCTGAAATATATATGGAGCAACCAAGTATGTTTATCGGAAGTGGTCTTGAAGAAAAAGTTTGTCAATTAAATAAACCACTCTACGGCCTAAAACAAGCTGGACGAGAATGGTATAGAAAACTTAGTGGATATCTGGAAACAATTTGTATGAAGAAAACTGATGCTGATCCATGTGTTTTCACAGGGAAGATCGACGAGACCCCAATAATAATCACGGCTTACGTCGACGATTTGTTACTTGCTCCAGGAAGTTTGGAGGCACTTACACAAATAAAAGCTAAGCTCCAGAACAAGTTTGAAATGAAAGATATGGGTTGTTTAGGAGATATTTTGGGAATCCACGTTGAGAGGGATGGGTCTACTGGAAAAATTAAATTAACACAAGAAAACTACGCAAGACAATTGATCAAAAAATTTGGAATGGACTCTGCACATCCTGTTCCGACTCCTTTAGAGCTGGGAATCAAATTATCCAAAGATTCAGCACCTGCTCCAATTGAAGAACAAAACTACATGAAAAACGTGCCTTATCGAGAATTAATTGGTGGTTTGACCTACATGGCAAATGCTACTTGTCCAGACCTTGCATTTTCTGCTAGTCTTTTAAGACGGTTCAACGCTGTTCCAAGAAAAATTCATTGGCAGGCAGCTGAAAGGGTTTTGGGATACCTCATTGGAACTCTAAACTACGGGATCACATATGTAAAGAATGGGGCAAAAATGACTGCTTATGTAGATTCGGACTGGGCAGGCGATATCGATGATCGAAAATCGTGTTCAGGAAATGTCACGATATTCGCACAAGGACCAATCAGCTGGGAAGCAAGAAAACAGAAGTCAGTCGCCTTGTCTACCATGGAAGCAGAATATATGGCACTTTTCGATTTAGCTAAGGAATAAACGTATCTCAGACGTCTTCTAAGTGATATGGGTTTTTCGAATTATGTTGACGATCCGACAATTGTATTTTGCGACAACCAGAGTGCTGTTCGTTTGAGTAGAGATACTGTTTTCCACAAGCGTAGTAAGCATATAGACATTCGTTTTCATTTTTCACGCGAGGCTCCAGAAAATAAAGAAATTTTCGTAGATTATATTTCGTCCGATGAAAACATCGCTGATGTATTTACAAAAAAATTGTCAACGGAGAAACATGTGAAATGTTCAAGAATGATGAGATTGAATGATTAATTTTTTTTTTTTTTTGTTCCGTGTACATGAATAGGCGGAGTGTTGGAATGGCATTATTCAATTTTATGTGATTCATGTTCACATTATGCAGGACTATTTTATAAGTCGTATATAAGGTTGATTTTTGGTGTATACTGATTAATGTATTACTCCGCAAAAAGCAGTCCCTTCTCCCCTCACCCTCGAATGCGTTAGCGTCGCCAAAACCATTACATCGCCGGTTGTGCGTCGAACAAGTTTGGTAATTATTTCCAGTATTTTTATACTACTATGTAAATTTATATCAGAACTTCGATTGAAAATGAATGTATTCCGTTGCAATTTTGACTTTAAGGTTACTAAATTATTCATTTGGTAGGAGAATAATCATTTTAATGAAAATACCTGTTTCTCATTGAAATTTTGAGTGATTTGTTTGAAATTCGTCTTTTTCACGTTTAATTTTTAATTTTTTACACCAGAAAGTCAACTATTGCGCTCCTATATTGAAAAAATTGAAAAAAATTTTTTTTTATTAGAAAACTAGACTATTTGCTCGAAATTTCATGTACTATGTTGAGGATTCTTCCTATTTTTTGGATGAATTTTATTAGTTGAACATCTAGATTTCCAGATAGAAATTTGATCATTTGGTTGAAAATTGTGTTTTTTGTTGTTGAAAATTCAGATTTTGGTTTATTATTTCATAATTCCGTTCAAAATGTGTTTTTTTTTGTGAAGTCGAATATTTTGGTTCAAATTCTAACAATTTGGTTGGACATTCATCATTTTGATAGAGAATCTATCCCTTTGATTCAAATTTGAACCATTTCTGATGATTTGTCTTGCTTTGATTGAAAATTAATTTTTTGGTTCAAAACTGTTTCATTTTTGGTTGAAAATTTCTCATTCTGATCAGAAGCCTATTCATATGATTCTAATTTAAATTGCTTTCTACAATCTGTCCTATATTTTGATTGAAAATCGATTTTCTAGTTCGAAATGAAACGTTTTCTTTTCTGGTTCAAAACTTGGCATTTTATTTTATTTAATTTGATTTTATTTGGAAATATATCTAGTAGAAAATTCAAAGCCCTGTGAAGTTTAACACGTATTTACCATAAGAAAAAAGACGTTTCTGTAAATTTTATTCAGAAATCTTAATATTAAATGAATCGAGTTCGAAATTCACCATTTCTCTCAACAATCGGTCACAAAATGCGAAAAAAATATTACTTCTCAAATATCACCCCCATAAGTCTGTTTTATAGGGTCCCAAAAAACCCCCATAAGTGAAAAAATG
>WSXT02031160.1:0-13720 GCA_011762715.2 Neuroterus valhalla | reverse complement strand
AAATTTTCAGAAATCCTACGGTTATACTGTTAAGAAAAAGTTACACATATCCACACATCCACAAACAAACACAGACAGTGTAATCAAAACAAGTGTTTATGAATGCCATATCAACATTTTTTCACAAAACTCTGCATAAGAATTTAATGAATAAATGTTTGAATACATAGAGCCCAATTCTCGTCATCTCCTCGTGAGTTAAGTAAGAGTCTACTTTAAATTCAATTCAAACCCGACCGCCATTATCTACGCGCATGTCCGAGTCGATTCCTTCCACAGTCAATATTTCACACGTGCTCGGAGTTCACTCAGTTTCACTCGTGTACTTTTTGCAGGTTATGTTTACATTAAGACAGTGCGTCTTTCAAAACAATATTTCGCCCAGTGAAGTGTTTTTGAAATAATTTTGTGAAAAATTGAGTGTTTTTAGATCAATGACAGTACAAGAAATGGACATTTGTCTAAATATAACGGCAGGACCGACTTCTGCCAAGTCAAAGGTAAGTAACCTCAAAAATCAATTTTTGATTTATTTCATTTATTTTCTTGCCTATATTTCAATTAAATTCTCTTTTCTCTTCAGACTAGAAAGAAGAAAGACACTAAAAGGCTCCAAAATAAGCTAATCAAGCCAAAAAGAGACAAATTAACGACTGTCCCTCGTTCTGAAAATATTTCTGCTAGTCCGACAAATCAAAAAGTTAGAATTAAACAAAAATCACTTGCTGCGATTGTTGCTAAACAATTGGGTCAGAAAATTGAACTCAAAGAACCTAAAATTTTTTCAAATAAGGAGAGGTCTCTTCCTCAAGTTAGAATCAAAACGAATATAGAAAAACCTGGTAAGACTTTCGATTCGAATACAAAATTGAGTTCAGATTCGGAAACGATTGTTAAGTTTGTTAAAAATACGAAAGAGAATACAAATAAGCCCAAAGTTTTAAAAAAGAAAAGTAGTGGTCCAAAAGTTCAGAAATCACTTTCTGATATTTTTTCTACCAGTTCGAACAAGGATTCAAGTTTTTCATTTACTAAAAATGAAAACAAATCAGAGGATGAAAGTAAAACAGATTCGGAATTACAAATTTCGACTTGGAAACCAAAGAGGCAAGACGGTTTTCAAAATAAGACATTTGGTGACAGAAAAGAAAAGCAGTTTCAGTTCGATAAGAAACGAAACAAGTACAAAGAGAAAAATGAGGGAAGGAATCAAAATTCTGGAGATAAAAAAGAGAGAGTAATGAAGAAACCGACGGGGAAAATTTCTTCTCTTTTTGGTAATAATCCAGAAGTGCTGAGTATGGGCCAAAGATTTGTGAAACCTGTTCAAGAAAAAGTCTTTTCTGGAATCAAGTTCAGCGATCTAGAAATTCATGCATATTCGGTTCGTACTTAAATTATTATTTTTTAAGCATTAAGACTTCAGTCGGGTGTCCAACCTGCGGGAAAAGTGGAAAATCCATAAGCTTTTATTTTCAAAGCGGGTAAACCATATGCATTCTGACTGAAAATAATTGTTTATGAAAACAAGTTGGTTCAAAATTTGGATATTTCGAAATGTTTTAAGTTTCTAATGGAAATACTCTGCAGCTGAATAATGGTAAAATAGCAAATTTTGAAATTGGAGTAATATCCTTTCGAAGAACAGTTGAAATATTTACTTTTGAATGAAAAACGTTTTGAGACTTATTCCATTGAAACTCTGTAAATGTGAGAACTTTGAAGAATTTTGAAGCCTATAGAGGCAAAAAGACTTGAAACTTCAATATTCTCAAACCTTTAACTTTTCTTGAAAATTTCAACTGTCATCTCTGGAAGTTTTCAATTTAAAATAGTTTCAATTTGAAATTTTTAAAAACTCTGAATTAATATTGAAATATCAATCCCCGTAATATCTCTGGAACCTCAAGGAAATCCACTGAGTTCAATAATTTCTTCAGAGTTCAACAATTTTGGTCAGTTTGCTTGAATTAAATTTCATTCCCCTTTTTTCTTTTGAATTCCATCGAGTTCTCTTGAATTCATCCAAATTTACTCAAATTCTACTGGAATCAATAAAATATTTTGCATTCTATTCCAATGCATTCTAATTCATTCGAGATTCCTTTTGATTTCTTAAAATTTTTTTGTTTTTTTCTCATTCACTTGAATTGTCCTAAATTTACGCAATTCAATGTGTAAAGTTTACTTCTTTTTCTTCAATCCACGAAATAGTTCGATAAATTTTTAATTGTTTCAAATTCATTTGAATTTATTTTAAATTTTTCTAAGAAATTTAATTAACTTCGTCGATTTTTTCTTATTGCGCTTGAAAATTTATAAGGTTTCCATTGTATGATTTTTTCCGAACCCACTTTGATTATGTCGAATTCGCCTTCAATTCTGTTTACGCCCAATTTACCTAGTTCAATGGAAGTTCTTTTATTGAATTTTTTCTCTCAACTCAAATGATTTAGTTACAAAGAAATTTCTGATAGATTAAAAAAATGTGAAGGTGTTCCGAAGAATTTGGAACATTCTATTGTATTGTTCAAAACTCCAAGAAAATTTCTAGAGCTTTGAAAATTTACAAGAAATTTAATTAGATTTCAAAGAATTGGAAGTTCTTTAGGAAATTCCAAGAGATTCCGTGGAATCGTTGCTTCTTCTCGATCATTCAAAGGAATTCAGAAGGATTTTAAATATTTATGGGTATTTTGAATAATGATTTCTAGGAATCTCAATTTTAACATTATGGAGAATTTTCAAAGAATTTTGAAGATTTCAGGGTATTTTCAAGAATCTCAAACAATTTTAGTACGAATGTCTAATACGATTTTAAAGTATTAAAGTATTAGAAATATTTAACGGTATGCGAAAAGATTTCATGGTGTTTTTAAGAGTTTTTGAAAGTTTCAAAGCATTTTAGAAGTTTTATTATGATATCAAACATCTCAGGGATTTTTGAAGATTTCAGGGCATTCCTTAAATTACAATTATTACTTTCAAATAGCTTCAACGAATTTCAGAGAATTCAAGGGATTCAAATTAATTGAAGTTATATCGAAAGAGTCTAGAGATTTTTCAAGGAATTGTTAACTTTTTCCCAATAATTGAAAAGAATTTTGAAGGATTCAATATATTTGTGGGCTGCTTCGACATATTCCAAGCAGAAAGGGATTGAAGAGATTGAAAAAACTCTAGACCTCTATGACCTCTATGAATTTACTTACAAGCAATGAGGGATTTCATAGAGTTCTGAAGATTCGAAGAGGTTGTCAAAGATTTGTTGCAATTTATTCGGGATTCGCATTGAATTCTTATGAAATTCTCCTGAGTTATTTTGAATTCACTTCGAATTTTCACAAATTACATCGAGCTTTTCTGAATTAAATTAAATTCAGGGTGGCGACTTGAGCGGGGAACCGGGAATTTAATCAAAAACGGAGAATCTACTTGACTCAACCTCGACTATTCCAAATTCTGCCAAAAAAATATGAAAGATGACAGCTTTCTTTTCATGAATCAAAAAGAGATCTTATCATTTGATTTAAAGAATGTAACGTTCCTTTAATCTGATTCTCAAAATATTTAAATATATCCATGCGTCATGAGAGAAAGAATTTTTTTTCCATTTTAAGAAAAATGTTTGCTCTGTGAGATTTTTTGAGCTGACTCAAATTTGATAACCGAATTGATCTCAGCCCAAACCTACAAAAATAATTATTATCTTAATTCTTTGAAAAGGACGTATTTATAACGTTTAATCTGCTTTTCCTTATTCATGTTACTTGGGACAGAGATTTCCAGAAAATAATTAAAGCTTCCATTTTAGTGCAGGGAGTTTCAGTGGAGAAATTTAATTTCACTTGGAACAGGGAATTTTTTAAATGGAACGGCAACTTTTCAAAGTAATTATAATTCGGATTCAGAAGAGAGAAATTTAAAAAATCGCTCTTTCAATTTAAAATTCGTCACGATTTGAAAGTCTAGTCTTTCTCATTTTTATAAAGAAAATATTTCAAGCAGTTTTTAGAATAGAAATCGTATTCCGAAGAGGAAATATTTCTAAAATAGGATAGAAAGCTTGTTTACAATGTTCATTGCAAATCCATCCTTTTTGAGTTAACAAATTAACTTCTTGTTCGGAATTTAAACATGTTTGTTGAAAATCAAATTATCTTGTTAGAGTTGCATAGTTTTGATTCAAAATTTACCTCTGGTTGAAATGGTAACTACTTTGTTAAAAATCAATTAATCTTTTTTGGATGAAAATTCAAGTACTTAGTTGAACATTGATTTTTGAATTTCAAAATTGAACTATTTCTTGGAGAATTCATGCACTTCGTGAAAAATTTTTTTTGTAGTGAATTAATCTTCATGGTAAAAAATTTATTTTTTTGCTTAAAGTATATCTATTCTCGTTGAAGATTCATCATTATACCTGAAAATTCATCAGTTTGGTTAAAAATCAATTACTCCAACTGAAAATTCAACTGTTTCATTTTTAGTGGGAAATTGATTTTTACTAGTTTAAAATTCGACATTTCGGTGAAAATTTGTCTTTTTGAATTGAAAATTCAATTATTTCGTTGAAACTTCACATATTTTAACGAAAAGTCATCTGTTTGAAAACTCTTATGTTTGGTTTGAAAATAATTTTTTGAGACAAAAATGTCACAATTCCATTTTTTTCGAAAATTTTTATTTTTATGGTTCAAATTCCAACCATTTGTTGAAAGATTGAATTTTTTTGTTCGAAATTAATTTTTTGGCAAAAATTGAATTATTAAAATTAAATGTTCATAATTTCAGTTAGAAATAAATTCTTCTTGGTTTGAAATTCAACTATTCAGTTAAACATTCAAAATTTCATTTGATTCTTCATCATTTTGTGTATAAATGTGATAATTTGTTTGACAGTTAGTTTTCTTTTGTTTGTTGAAAGATAGTTTTTTTTTTAATGTTAGTTTTTTTCTTTTAGAAGTAATTTTTTGTCCAACTGAAAATTTAACTTATTCAAATTGAAAATTACATAGTTTCAGTTTAAACAATATTTGTTTGTTTGAACATCCATTTTTTTCAATTCAAAATTCGAGTGATCAAATTTTCGTTACCAATTTATCTTTTTCAGTAAAAGTGATTCATCTATTCAAAAACTCAACTCCTTCAGTTAAAGATTCTTTCTTTAGTATAAAAAACTTATGCTTGGTTTAAAATTGCTTTTTCAAACTGAAAATGTTACTGTTCCATTTCTGGTTAAAAATAATTATTTTTTGTCTATGAAATTCGACTTTTTTGTTAAAACATTAGATTTTTTCCTAGAAAATTCTTTCTATTTGGAAATCAATCTTCTTGTTTGAATGTTCAACTTCATGGTTGGAAATTTTAGTTGAAAATTCATCTTCTTGTTCCAAAATTTATCTCTTCTGGTTGAAGATTCATAGTGTTGTTTGGAAGTTCATCACATTGGTTGAAAAATGCAATATTTTGTTGGAAATCTGTTTTTCTCTTTTTTATCGTAATTTAATTTTTTGAATTATGAGTTTAACTGTTCCAATTTTTGTAAAAAAAAAAGATATTGCTTCGTTGAAAATTAGAGTATTCTTTTAAAAAATTATTCATTTTGCAATGTTTGATCTGTTGTGTTAAAGGATGTTTAGAATGAACGTCGTGAATAAAAATAAATGTTTGCGTTTTGCGACAAATATAAATATGTTACTTCTACTTGACCAGGAAAATTGGAAATTTTGACCGTGAATATCCGGGAAATGACCAGGAATTTGAAATCGTCCGCCAAATCGCCACCCTGTAAATTGAAGAGAACGTTGGTAATATTTTTAATGCACAATAGTCACCTTCAGTACATTTTTGTTACTTTGTGGGTTAAAAATCATTCACTTCTTCAGTTTGATTAGGTCATTTTTTCGATTTTTTTATTTGAGTAAATTAGATTAGGGAAATATATTTGGAGAAATTCCTGAGTCTTTCATGGCACATAATATAACAAATTATCCTCAAGAATAAACTGATCGAATAATTCTCTAAATTCCTGAAAAACTTGAGTGAAAATCGAAATATTCAAAGTTGAAGATTTCTAAATTCAAAGTAGCTAATAATTTCAACTTTTAAAACATTATAATTAATAAATAGAGAATTTCCTATCAGAAGCTCAAATAATTAAGAAAAATTCGGAAGTGCAAACGTTTCAGAACTTCAATCAAACTTTTTTAGCTATAGAATTTCAATTTAAAAGCGTTTAAAATGCAGGAATTTATAAATATTTTGTATTGGCTTGCTGAAGCTGATACATTCCAAGTTTGGAATTTGTAGTAGTACAATTATTTATGTTGGCCTCAAAATAAAGTGTTCAATTTCAGTAGCTTTATCTTTGTAATATTGTATAATTTGAAATATTTGTCATCTGGAAATTTGGACGCTTCATGTTGTAAAAAAATGTCCAATGAAAACGCTTTGTTATTCTTTGTTGAAAGTTGTAAGTTTTTGGAAAAATCCGTTATAACCGTTTTACAATCTGAAACCAATAGAGTTTCAGCAATAATTTGATTTCAAAAGATGCCTGGTTTTAGAATCATTTAATTCTTGTGCTACATTTTTAAATTTTTGAATCCAAACAGGAAGATAAATAATTTTTCATTTTAATTGTTTTATTTAAATGCGTTCTCAAATATTTAATGATTCAAAGTGTTTCCGAAAAAAAGGATTTTCCATTTTCATTTTTCGCTTATCAATCCAGAAAATTTCGGCTTTTTTAACTTCGAATTCTTCACCTAAGCGTAAGTTTTAACTACTTCTTTGAAATATAATTATTTTCGAATGTTAGAATTTTTGTAGTTCAGGAGCATTATGCAGTCTCGGAGCATTTCAGGATAATCTTCTGTACTTTTTGAATGTTTTCAACTAAAAGTTAAGCATCAAGAGTTTTATAAATGAATTTAGTATCCTGGAAGGTATAAAAGGCAAAAAGTCTTAAAATTTTTGAGATATTGAAAACTATTCCAACATTTCATTTCTTTTCAAGATGTTTGGATGAATAAATTATAAATATATTTTTTGAATTATTCAAACTAAGGCACATCATTTAGAATGTTTACTTTTCAATTAATCCTTTCAATATCTTCGCAAATTAATAATTTTGAAGCTTCTAAAGAGAAACTTATTTCCTGCTTTGAATTTGAAAATGATCAATTGAATATTACCATCTTCATTACAGCTTCTTGAATGAATTCTGTAAGTGCCTTGAAAATATCCAGAATTCTCGCAGAATCTGAGATCTTCTGAAATGTCTTCTGTTAATTTTAAAACGATTTGAAATATTTTCGATGCCAGAGGAATATTTACAATTATTTTAAGTCTCTTAACAATTCTTCGAATTATTTAGTATCCATTGAAATATTTTGTAGTTTCTGTAATTCTTAAACTGTTGATTATTCAGAATAGACAAAAGAGTTGAATTTACAAATTGAAAAGTCCAATGTTCTGGAGAACAACTCGAGTAATTAATTTTAGATCAAATAGTTTTATTTTCTACCAACAGCCAAGAATTTTTATTCAATGGGTCGAATCTTTCACCAAAAAAGATTGGATTCTAACCATTAGCAGTTGATTAAAAAAAAGGCCTCTCTACAGAATGGTCCGTTTTTCAACACAGAATGAAATCTCCAACAAAATCTTGGAATTTTTTAAACCGAAAATATTATTTTCTAACCAAGAAATATACATTTTCCATAAAATGTTTGAATATTCAACAAAATAGCCCAATTTCTAAACAGATGGCTGAATTTCAATGTCAAAATATGAATTTTTCTTCGAATAATTGAAATATTTCTTCGGAAAGATGAATTTATACAAAGCAGTTCATTTTCAAGAAAAAAAAAGATGTGTTTTTCACAAAATAATGGCATTTTTGACTTATGAAGATGAATTTCCAACCAAATGGTCAAATTTTTGTGCCAAAGAAATTCATTTTCAACCATTTAGAGTTGCATTTCCAAACCAATAGTTTAATTTGACAGTCAAAAGAGGAATTTTTTCAAAGCAAATTTTAAAATTGATCCGTGAAGACTGCAGTTAATTTTTCAACAGCATATTTAAATTTCCAACGAAATAGTTGCATTATTAGCAAAGTTATCCAATTTTCAATATAGTAGTTTAATTTTCAACTACAGTGACATATTTTCTGCACCAAAATTGGTTAAAAAATTTGATTTTGCACTCCAAAAAAAGTAGTTTTCAACGGAATGGTCTAATTTTCAACCGGAGAAATGGATCGAATTTTAAACCAAGTAGTTCAACTTTCAACCAAGCTGTCGAATCGGCAATCTAGAAGATTCATTTTCTACCAAAGAGACGAATTTACAACAAAATACTTTGGAAAATACTTGAATTTTCGGCAAAATAGTTGACCTTTCAACTAGGAATGATTATTTTTCAACCAATAACGAAGTAGTTTAATTTTCACTAAAAAAGGATGAATTCTTAAAAAGAATCCAGTCGTAACACCTTCAAACGAAACGATTAAACTCCAACTACAAAAAATTGCATCTTGAAACAAACAGTTGGCTTCTAAAGCATTAAAGACTGATTTTATACAAAACAATTGAATTTTCGAACAAAAAGTTGAGATTGTAACACCTATATTTGCGATTCAAGAAACGAATTTTCGACAAAATATATAGTTTCCAAAACTGAGAGATGAATTTTGAACTAATAACATGAATTTTTCTGTAAGTATTTTGACTCTTGAACCAAACAGTCAAGTTTTTTTTCAAGAAGGTTCATTTTCTACCAGAAAAAGGTGAAGTCAAATCAAAATACACTCGAAAATACATCAATTTTCAACCAGTATTAGAGTATTTATATTTGTTTTATTGAGAAAAGATACCCTTCTAACAACAAACCCAATAGTTAAAAATTTTTTGCGAAAACTCATTATTTTCGAAAACTAAATGGAATAGTTATATTTTCAGTTAAGGCCATGCGATACATAAGTCACGTGACTTTTCAGTTAAGAAGAGTTGACTTTTAACGAAAAATGTTCAGATTATCAGATTGGGTTACAATCAGTCAGTTTGCATTTGAAGGAATAAGCAATAACAATCAGAAACTAAAAAAATTGGAGGAATTCGATGCGACCCTTTGTGAATCATTTTTCCGAAATCGCATGCAACTTTTTTTTAATTTCATATGACTGGTGCAACCTTATTAGAATTGGATCTAGTCAATCCAATACCCAATTCTTGTAAAAAGGAAATTGTTGGATTCAATTTTCATAAGCATTTTCAGAAAGTCTATGGAATTTTATCGTATATCTCAGCTGGACACCTGTTTGATTATTGGTTATTGATTGTTAATTATTTATTCATTTGTCTACTTACTAGGTTTCGAATTTAGAGCAGAATATGCAGATAACTAAAATGACTACAGTACAGCAGAAAGCAATTCCTCAAATACTTTCAGGAAAAGATGTTTTAGTCAGATCTCAGACTGGTTCTGGAAAAACGCTTGCATATGCTCTACCAATTGTTGAATCCTTGCAGAGAATTACGCCAAAATTATCAAGAAGTAGCGGATTGAAAGCGCTCGTCGTCGTTCCAACGAGAGAACTTGCTTTGCAAACTTACGAGTGTTTTTTAAAACTAATAAAAGTGAGTTTGAAAGAAAAGTGTTCGCAAAGTGGCTTTTTCTGCCCAAACGCTGAAAATTCGGGCTTCTAGCGTTTTGCGCCCTTAAAGGAAAATTTTGAGTGCTTCCGCTTTAGTAATGAGAGGCTTCGAAGATTCTCCACTATATCACTGAAAGACTTCCTCTTTTTTGTGACCCCGAAAGGCCCCCTATTTTCCTGTTCCGATTCCCCTTTTTCACTGAAATATTCAATGGGATTACTTTGAAGCCTGTGATTATCAAAATGCCAATTTTATAAAATCAAAATAATCATTTTAATATAAATTTTAGCCCTTTACTTGGATCGTGCCGGGTTATTTGGTCGGTGGAGAAAAAAGAAAAGCCGAAAAAGCAAGATTAAGGCGTGGTTGCAATATTTTGGTCGCAACTCCTGGAAGATTATTAGATCATATAAAACACACAGAAGCCCTCAAACTAGACGACGTTTCTTGTTTCGTTTTGGACGAAGCTGATCGTATGCTTGATATGGGATACGAAAAAGATATCTCAGGGTAATTATAATTTTCAACCTTCTTGAAATGAAAAATATATAATTATTTATTAATAATAATTAGCAGTCATATCCTCCAACCATTCTTCTCCCTGTTGTTCCTCCCCTGAAATCGTCTCACATTCTCCTGCCATCCTTCTTGCTCCACCTCATGTCTCATAAAACCATCCTATACATGCTGCTATATCTTTTCTACCCATTCTCAAACTCTGCATTTCCTCTTTTGATCCTTCTCATCATTTCTTTTTTCACTCTATTTCTGAGTGTCCATCTAGATATTTTAGTCCTTCTCTTGTCGCCTTCCTCAGCTCTTCAGAATATTTGGTAATGTTTTTATTACCTTATACCATTTATCGTTTCATTATTCCACTATCCTTCCCAATCTATACATCCCTGGCTTTCTCTATTTCTTCTTCCACCGGAAGTGGAATTGGAAGTCGCCATTATATATATATATTTCTTTCTTCTCCTATCCCTTGACCTTTGAAAACTCTTTCCTTTCTTCTTCCCTTGCTCTAACTCTACGGCCCTCTTTCCTCTTTTTTCATTATAATTGTGCACCTTATCGAAGTAAAGCATATTGATCAGTTGATTATTAAGAACTTGCGATCGATCTTCTTCAATAATTCTTATCCCAGTCCCTCCTTCCCAAAATTTTCCCAACCTTCTGTGTCATCCTTCCCTCTCCGTCTTTCCCCACATACAATCATTCTATTCATGCTTCCATATCCCTTCTATCCATTCATAAACTTTGCATCTCCTGTTCCCATCCTTTTCCTATTTTCTTCTTTAACGTTACTTCCGAGTCTGCATCTAGGTATTCTTGTCCTCCCACCCCCCCCCCCCACCCCCCCCCCGGCTTTCTTTTTCCATCCCGTTATCTCTCCGGCCCTCTCTCCTCTTTCTCCATTATAATTTTCCACCTTCTTGAAGTTGAAAATATTGAGTGATTGGTAATATCTGGCAATCCTCTCCTTCATTAATTCTGTTTCCAGTCCTTCCTCCCTGAGATTTGTTCAACGTTCTGTTGTCATACTTCCTTCTCCTCTCTTCCTCACATACAAACATCCTATTCATGCTCCCACATTTCCTCTACCCGTTCACAAACTCTGCATTCCCTCTTCCCATCCTTATCTTAATTGCTCCTTTTACTTTATTTCCGAGACTCCATCCAGCTATTCTTGTCTTTCTCTTTCCCCTTCATCTTCACAGATAATTCGGTGATACTTTATCACCTTATACAGTTTATTGTATTTTGATTCCCATATCCTCCATTTTCACATCACCTCTTTTTTCACCCTTTTTTCTCACTTGATCTATATTTCTCTCCTATCCAATTCCTCTACTGTTTATATATGCTTTCTTTCTTCTACTCATCGTGTCAGCTTTACGGACCTCTTTCTCCATTAAAATTCTTCAACTTCTTGTAATATTGAATATTGATTTAAAAGTTACTGATAACTAGCAATCATAGCCTTCAATCAATTCTTTCTCTTGTTCTTCTCCTCCTAATAATGTTTTTGACATCCTCTTACCATCCTCCCTTTCTTCTCTCCTCACGTATAACCATCCCATACGTTCCCCTATGCCTCCTCTACGCATTCTCAAAACTCTGCACTTCCTCTTCCCATCCTTCTCTTAATTTCTCCTTTTACTTTATTTCCGAGTCTCCTCCCAGCTTTTCTTGTCCCACTCTTTCCCCCTTATCTTTACAGATATTTTGGTTATCTTTCATCACCTTATACCGTTTATTGTATCTTGATTCCCATATCGTCCATCTTCACATCCCCTCTTTTTTCATCCTTTTTCCCACCTCTTGGTCTATATTTCTCTCCTCTCCAATTCCTCTACTGCTCAAATATGCTTTCTTTCTTCTTCTCATCGTGTCCACTCTACGGCCCTCTTTCTCCATTATATTTCTCAAACATCTTGAAATAACTAATATTAATTGAAAAGTTACTGATAACTAACAATCAAATCCTTCAATCCATTCTTTCTCTAGTTCTTTCTCCTCAAAATGTTTTTAACATTCTCTTACCATCCTCCCTTTCCCTTCTTTCCTCACATATAACCATCCCATACCTGCTCCTATGTCTCCTCTACACATTCTCAAACTCTGCATTTACTTCTTTCATCCTTCTTCTGAATTCTGTATTTTCTTCATTCCCAATTCTCCGTCATGATATTCTTGTTCTTCTCTTTCCTCGTTTTTTTCACCGATATTTTGGCCATCTCTTCATCAACGTATACCAATGAATAAATCTTGATAACCTCCATCCTCCCTCATCTATACATCACCTGCCTTACTCGTAACCCTTTTTTCCCACTTCTTTTTGTATATTTCTCTTTTATTTTATTTTTGGAACTCTGGAAAATAATCTTGTTTCATATGAGACAGCATTTTACAATTTTCATAATTTTTTATAGGATAGTCACTGCCCTCAAAGTTTCATCATCCGATCCACAAGAAACAGGCTACAATGCCATGGAAATGCTTCGTCAAAACGGGGAAACAAAAGTTAGTGACGAATCGATTCCCGAAGATATTGAGTCAAAGGAAAATGAAAAAGCGAACGAGTCCGAAAGTGAAGACGAAAAGGTTCCCGCCAAAAGAAAGTATCATTCCAGTTCAGATGGAAATTCCGACGAGGAAGACAATTTGCCCCTTCAGAAAAATAAAAAAACGATGAGAATAGAGAGAAAGTTCTCAGAGGTTAAAGGAGATGAAGGAAATTCTAATATTCCTTCCAGTGACTCAAATCGAACAAGACAGACAATTTTGCTTTCTGCTACTCTGACACAAGCTGTAGAAAAACTCGCTGGTCTCACTATGAATAATCCTATTTTTGTCGATGCGGCAAAGGAAAATTTAGAAATTTTTGGTGATAATACGAGCGATATAAACGAAGACTTAATCGTTCCTCAAAGTGTAACTCAGAGTTATATTGTCACTCCACCGAAATTGAGGATGGTAACTTTAAGCGCCTACATCGCAGGAAAATGTCAGGTGAATTAAACTTCAATGTTCCCTGAATTTATATTTACTTTTTTTCGTAAATCGTGTATTTTGTATTTATATTTTCTATTCCATCTAGAGTTCCGGACAGCACAAAATTTTAGTATTTATGGCAACGCAAGATATGATAGATTATCACACGGATATTCTATCGAACGTTTTATCCAAACCGGAAGATGAAGACGACGAAGATTCTGATCCACTTGTGGATGTTGAGTTTTTCAAACTACATGGAAGTATGTCTCAAAAAGAAAGAACGGAAGTTTTTAAAACTTTTAGGCTGGCAAAAAGTGGCGTTTTGCTTTGCACAGTGAGTAAACATGATTTAAAAGTGGATTAATTTTACAGATTCGGTATTTTCATCTACACACACACACACACACACACACACACACACACACACACATATATATATATATATATATAAAATACATTTATATACATTTATATACACACATATGTTTAACCAAATTTTAATTGATTAGATAATTTATTTATTTAAAAAAAAAAAAAAAATTTTTTTCTGTTTT
>WSXT02031149.1:0-13720 GCA_011762715.2 Neuroterus valhalla | reverse complement strand
CGTTGGCTCTCCCCCCACACGAAACTTGGGAAAAGGGAAAGTTTCACGCCCTACATTATTTGTTCCGTCTCGCAACTTCGGGCATTTTCCGCCCCCCCCCCCCCCCCCTCAAGACTTGGGAAGAGAAGGAGGTGTGTCGTCTTCATCAATTTTTATGATGCGTCACAGCAGTGACTTTCCGCTTCAACCGGAATCGGGAAAAGGCGGTGGAGGGGTGTACGACCTACATCATTTTTTAAGACTAGTCACAGCGGTGACTTCCCGCCTCCGCGAGAGCTGGGAAAAGGGGAAGGTATGTGACCTACATTATTTCTATGACCAGTCAGAGCGGTGACTTTCTGCTTCCATCGAACATAAGAAAAGGAGGAGGTGTACAGCCTGCATTATTTCTTACGACTAGTCACATTGATGACTTAGCGCCCTCACAAGACTTGGGAAAAGGGAGAAAAGGTTCACCTTCTTTAAAAATTAACCTATTCCATTAAAAATTCAACAGTTTTGGTAAAAATTCCTCCTCTTTTGTTGACATATGAAATGATTCGTTGGGAATTCATTCTTTGTGGTTCAAAATTTTACTATTTGAATAAAAATTTCTATTACTTGGTTCAGAATTAGTCTTTTTGGTTCAAAAACCTATCTGTGTTTATCAAAAATGCAACTTTTCGGACGAGAATTATTCTTTTTTGGTTTTTATTGAACACTTTGGTTAAAAATTTAACAGTACCGTAGAAAATTTGTCTTTGTGGCCTTGAAATGCAACTGTTTGTTCATTAATTAATTTATTTTGGGCGGGGCTTTGACTGTCCTGTTGGGCATTCTCTCTTTTTGGTTGAGTTAAACTATTTTTTATTTTGAATAAATATCTTTTCCTGCTAAATTATCAACAATTTCATTCTTCCTAGGAATTAGTCTTTTTCAATATAAAACTAAATAAATTTAATTGGATGAATTCTCACTATTAGACATTTCAGTATTTCAAGTTGAATTTGATATAGTGATATATATCATATTATAACGAATATTGCAGTCAAATGATTTCAATTTCAAAATTAGATTGATCATAAACTTCTAGTACTCGTAAATAATTGAAACCAAAATTTCATATGGTAGTCGTAATTTAGACTTGCGTTTTCAGTTTGATTAATATAGAAATCGAGATTTCAATTCGAATATAAAGCTTCAGTTCTGAATTCCCAGATATACAAAATTCCAAGGATTCAGCTCGCAACGGATTTTCGCCGCATTCCAGTGGGAGAGAGGAGAAGGCAACCAATCAATTAAAAGGTTCGACTCTCCCCACTTGTACGCGCGCAAGATCGTTTGCGAGTTTTTTTATCGCCGAAAAATGACAGTACTCGAGCATACAACGAAGCAAAGATAACCCTTTTCCTTATAGATTGGAACGATTATCGCCCTCCTTCAACCATTCGGAACTTTGCGATCCACAGCACAAATATTTAAAAATTCACACAGACACATAAACAAATACCTACTACCGCTCTTAGGCAGGGGGTTCAAACTCCGGCGAAATCATGCTCGAGTTTCTTCTCCCCTCCTTTCTCCACCTCTCCCCACACTTCACAGCTGCTCACAGGTTGCCCGTATCACGTAAAGAGCATCAAGGTAGAGAGTTGCGAATTTGGTCAGCGATTCACCTCGACAAATCAGCGCGGAGATGGTTCTCCCACTTCTCTGCTTGAGGCGAATTGGATTCTCTAGTATTAGTGAAAGATGTCCGCGATTCACCTTGACCTTTCCTTGCTGAGAAAGTTCGCAACTCTCTACCTTGAGGCTCTCTAGTATCACGTGGGAGTAGAGTACGGTGGTGGGGCGATGCAGTACAGAGTTGGGCAGTGGTGGGACGGTGGAGTAAAGAGGATTAGCTAGTTCAACGGGAGGGCGTCACTAAAATTTTGTGTTACACGTAGCCTTATGAGAGTTGGAACCCCCTGCTCTTAGGCATCCAAGAGGTTCCATGGTTTCACCTGCATACAGCTCCTTGAAAAAATTACTCATACAGACATTAACTTTGTTCGAATCTCATACCATTTCACCATCAGCCTTCTTAATTTCGGAAACCTCAGTGCAAGTATTCCCTCTCGGAGTCTCCTTAACCCATTTCCGAAATAGGATTTCATTTCTTTAAAAATCATTTCTCTATTTATCCCTTTAATCATCTACTAATCTAGTTATTTCCTTGTCGCCAAGACCTTCAATATCTAACATTCTCGAGTTCGCTTCTTTTTCTCATTGATTGCTACGCGTTTTCCGTTATTCCACCGAACATCACCACTATTGAAGATGTCATTCCGCAATATTACCCATGCACATCTTTACATTCTTATTGACTATTCCTATCTGTCAGACTTCTTTGCGATGCCCTTAATATTTATGCAGCTTTGCAAGATATACTACTTGTACCTATGGTTTGTGCAGATTCTCTATTCTGACTCGCGTTTGTCTCGATTTAAATCTTCTTCTTCTCCATCCTCGACCTAGGTTGGTTTTTGAACCTATGTGATAGTGATCCGTTCTGCACTAATATCTCCCACGAGTCCTCTTCAGTTTTTCGCCCGCGACAACAGAAAGGTTCATACTATGGCTTCCACCTCTTCACCAAGTATATATCTATACCATTTTATGCCTAAAACAAGTGTTTGTAATGAACAAACCTTTTTCTAAGCATAACCTGATCAATTTATCCCCAGTACCGTTCGTTTTTAGGTCTCCAGAGTGACAAAGTGCTCTATCAGTACCTTTGCGTTGCGCAGCAACCCAGCCATTCATGTCACCGAGTAATATTATTTTCTCGCGATAATCGCATGTTTCTATGACATCATTCGAAGAGTCCCAAAAGGTGTCTTCTGTTTCTAATCAATAGTTATCTAGAAGATACACATCCATACTTCCTGACATGCTGTTTCGTTTTCTCATTCATAATTGTTTCAAATTTAAAATGGAAACTTTTGAAGAAGAATCAAAGAATACCTCAAAATGGTTACATTAGAATACATGCATAAAAATAATCCTAAATTTTTTTTATATATATATATTGTTATTTAAATTATCAGAATTAAGGACCCGAATCGAATGAAGGGACGAACATCCCGAAAAGCGGATAGTTTTATGAATTAATTTCTAGTAACTAACCAAATTTTATCAAAAAACAGTCCATAAATTAGTTCTTACATTCGAATTCCAAAAATTTAGGTCAGACGTCATCTTTTTGCCGAAAAATAAACTGTTTTCTGCCAAAACTCCTCCTTTTGACTAAGAAATTCGAAAATTTACCTCAAATTTTTTTCTTTTCCAATTCAAATATTCATCGTTCTTGGTAAAAGAATCGTAGTATCCTTTACTGATGAAAGTTCAACTGTTTTGAAGGAATTTATTCGATGTTGTTGAAAATTTTAATGTACAACTGAAAATTCAAAGCTTTGTTATAATTAAACAGTTGAAGTAAACTGTTTCTTATTCCAAATAGGAATCTGTTTCATTTTGGAATATTAACTATTAGCTCTCACATTGAAAATTAAAATACTTTTCGGAAATTCAGAACCTAATAAGGCAAAATCCAACTATTTTCGACAAAAGTCTATTCTTTTCAATTGGAAATTTCACCATTGTATTTTTGGTTCAAAATTTATTCATTGTGAGTAAAAATCCTACGATTTAATTGGAGGTGTGAGCACTTTGAAGGAATTCGGAAATCTTGCAGATTTTTTCGGACTGCTGATTTTACGTTACTATTTGTTAGTTAAAAATTGATAGTTTTTGGAATTAGAATAAATTCTTTCATGAAAAAAATTTTCGGGGTAAGAATACGTCTTCGTGAGTTAAGAATTCTTTTTTCATAAAAAGTTTAACCTGCAGTTATAAATAAACTTTATTGTTGAAAATTCATAGTTCAGGTTTATAACATCATCTTTTTGGATCGCAATACAACTGTTATGTTTAAAATTGACTTTCTCGTTTATAATACATAATTTTGGTGAAAACTTGTCCTTGAGGCTTAGGGATTAAAATGGTTTGCTGAAAAACAATCTTCCGATGTGAAAAATTAATTTTTTGCGTAAGAGATTTCATTAAAAGTTTAATTAAAAGTTAATTCTCCTTCAAGTCCAAAGGGAGGACGGTCTCTAAAGCTCGTTTTCGACCCAACGTAGATGTCTCGAAAAATTCGGAAAAATCCCTGCAATATCTACTAACAATAAGAAGTCCATTCCATATTAAACGGACTATCCTCATTCCCCCTATTTACCTCGAGAACACCTTCAAAAAATGGAACTTTGACACTTCTATGCAGTGTTTTTGGTAAAAAAATCTAGAAAGATACATATATAGGTTTTTGGGGTCGCTGATTTCAAATACGAGGTCCGTTGACCTCCATCACATCAGACTCAAGGTCATTTGAGGGTCAGAATGTATAAAATCCGATAGCAAAATCCAGAAAAATACATACATTGGTTTTTGGGGTCTCTGATTTCAAATGCGAGGTCCATTGAAGTCCAACATATAATATCCAAGGTTATTTGGAGATCAAACTACAAAAAATACGATTGAAAAATACGGAAGAATACACACATAGATTTTTGGGATCGTTGATTTCAAATTCAAGGTCCGTTGACCTCCATCTCATCAGACTCAAGGTCATTTGAGGTTCAGAATGTATAAAATACGATAGAAAGATACAGAAAAATACATACATTGGTTTTTGGGATCGTTGATTTCGAACGCGAGATCCATTGAAGTCCAACATAAAATATCCAAGGTTATTTGAAGATCAAACTACAAAAAATACGATTGAAAAATACGGAAGAATACGCACATAGCTTTTTGGGATCGCTGATTCCAAATTCGAGGTCCGTTGATCTCCATCACATCAGATTCAAGGTCATTCGAGGATCAAACTGCATAAGATCCGATAGGAAAAACCAGAAAAATACATGCATAGGTTTCTGGGGTTGCCAATTTCGAATGTTAGGTCAGTCGACCTCCGTCATATAATATTCAAGTTCATTTGATGATCAAACTGTAAGAAATACGAATAAAAAATACAGAAGAATACACACATAAATTTTTGCGATCGCTGATTTTGAATCCGAGCAGCTTTGACCTCAATCACATCAGATTCAAGGGAATTTGAGGGTCAAACTGTACACAATCTGATAGAAAAATACATACATAAAATCTCCGATTCGAAATCAGCGACCCCAAAAGCTATTGTATGTATTTTTCTGGATTTTTAGTCGGATTTTTGGCAGTTTGACCCTCAACTGACCTTAGATCTGATGTTATGGAGGTCAACAGACGTAGGGTTTGAAACCAGCGACCCCGAGAGCCTTTATATGTATTTTTCTATAGTTTTCTTCCGAATTTTTTTGCAGTTTGACCTCCAAGTGACCTCAAATTCAATGTGATGGATCAGCGACCCCATAAATCTATTTATGTATTTTTTCGGACATGTCCATTGGGGTTCTCCCAAAAACACTGCATAGAAGCGGTGAAGTGTTCATGTTGTTGAGGTGTGCTCTGGGTGAATGGAAGGGATTAGTTGTGCCGTCGAATGTGGAATTGGCCACTTACTGTTAGTATATACAGAAGGAATTTTCTCGAATTTTTCGGGACAAAAAAAAACTGGGCCGAAAACCCGTCCTAGTGACCCTCCCCCTTTGGAGGTTTTGATGGAATTCTATATGGTTTGGGTGAGAAATTTATTTTTTTGGTTAAGTTAAATCGTTGGAAATTCATCTATTCCATTGAAAGTTGAATGCTACATTAAAAATTTTCATTTTCTTGTTAAAAGTTGGAGAATTCGCTTCGAAGACTACTTCAGGATATACGATATGAATATGAACACGGATTCTCAACGAAATGTGAAATTGTAATTCTTAAATTCCAAAATTTTGCACCAAATATTTTGAACAAACGTGAAATACGGTCTTCCGAGGCTTTTTTCTAAAATCCCAAGTTAATATACTATTCGGTGCAGACCACAGTGGTCCAGAAACCGGAAAAGCTGACAAAAGTAAGAAACGTTCATAAAATGAGCCAAAATTTCTTATTCGCAGTTCTTTGAGCTCGTTGATTACGAATAAATTTTCTAATTCTTTCCAAATTAGTATAAAAGGGTTCTCTGGGTCGCTTATTACGATTCCGAAGTCGAAATTCCAAGAAACAAAATGGCAAATCCAACATGGCGGTCGAGTATGCTCAATAAATCTTTCGATTCTTCCAAAATCTGTACGAGAGGGTTTTCGGGGTCACTGGTTACGAATCTGAAGTCAAAATTCCTAAAAAAAAAATCGCAGATCCAATATGGCAGTCCAAACTGGTCCAGAAATCAGAAAAAAAGTCAAAATGTGAATGCATTCCTGGACCTGCGATTTTTTTTGGAAATTTTTACTTTGGATTCGTAATAAGCGACTCTAAAAACCCCTTTTACCAATTTGGAGAGAATAAAAAGATTTATTTAACATACTCCTCCACCATATCAGATCGGCCATTTTGTTTTTGGAAATTTTTACTTCAGATTCGTAATCATCGACCCCGAAAACCCTCGATTAAGAAAAATTGGCCCATTTTATAGAAATTTTCCACTTTTGTCTAGATGTTAGGAATCCCGCACCACTGTGCACCGAAGCGAAATGTGCAACATTGTGCAGCATATTTTTACAATACTTATAGAAACAGATATTCTGAAAACTAGAAGGGAAAATCTAATTGGAACTCGGTGGAACTTCTGAGTTGTTAAGTTGTCGCAAAGTAACATAATTTTGAATATGGACATTTTCCTTCGCTAAGGTAGCACGAGATGTTGATCGTTCGACGGTCATTGCAAAAGGGAGTTACAGAGACAACAGAGGTGATTTTTTTCTCATCTATGGTGATAATGAATCACATGAATAGTACTCAAGATATTCTCATTAGAAAATATATTGTACAGGCAACTTTCTTGCACTTTGAGCCAGCTTTTTGAGGTTTTTTACCACTGTGCGGACGTGATTTCTTGTAAAAATAAATCGATATTTCGGGTCAGATTTTTTTATGAATTGTGTTGCTCTAAAGCAAACGCATTTTTATTCGTCTTTGTCTGAAACATAAGATGAAAGAACCAAGACGAGGAAAACAATAATAAAGGAAATTTGCTAATGGAACTTTCAAAAATATATTGGGGCCGTGTTATACTTACCCTATATCTTCCCTACTAACTATTCCGAATTTACGCCATAGTCTTTGAAGTATTGATGGTGTGTTAACTGCATCATGTAAAACAAGGGCCTTCTATTAAATGAGAATATGCATGCGGTTATCTCAGTTCCAGAACCTATGAGCCAATTGAGAATGAAAGGTATGTGTCAATGTCCTATTGTTCTTCTCATAGGTTTTGGAACCAAGATGGCAGCTTGATTATTCCTACCTGATAGAGGACCCTCAGATACTGATCTTCATTATACCATGGATGGTAGATGACGTCACAATTCCGGCCGAGTTGAAGCCATAAATTGGAGTATGTTCTTGAGTCAGCTGACTAAGTTAACATGCCGATTCGGAACAGCGTGCATTACAAGGTATCGGAAAGTGTCCACGTTTCAAACTAAAAACACATGGCTGTCTTCTATCAAGAGTATAATACAGATCATTGGTTGTCATATATACTACGTAAAAATATCGTCTGCTTTGCATACATGCAGGCTACCTGCATGTATAGAGTTGTGACCTCATATTACAAGGTGCAAATAGCGCTGCCTGACCCTGCTTAACCAGGTAACATGTACGCTACCAAGCGTAATTTCCGTTGCAAGTAAACGGTACCGTACAACTAGTGTTCCATTTAAATTTTGTCTTTATTGTGCGTCGTTTATGGTTCCCCAAGGCTCTTTACAAAATATTAACTCCATATCTCATCCCGTGGTGACTTCAAAAAAAAGGCGATTATTCGGGCCACGTGACTTATGTATCACGTGGCTTCAAGAAGGGTTTATTCACAACATGTTAAGAAAGGAACAATATAAACTTGATTAGAATTTGATTTCACATTTAAGATATTTAAAAATGTAATTTTCGACCCCTAAATCAGAGAAATGGATATTTCTTGGATAGAATCTTCCAAAGTTCTGAGGCAAGAATTAGCATCTCAGTGATTGACAATTTGCATTCTAATTCGACCTACTTGGTTTCAGGCTTTAGAATTCAGAAAAGGCGGACTAATTATTATCACTTTGCCTAACAAGAATGCATAAATAGTATAATCTGGTTGGAACATTATGGGAAAATTGACCTTTTTATTATATTGAGAATTCTACAACTTTATTCATCAAATTATTTACTTTGTACACATTTTGGCTCCAACTTCTCTAATCGATTATATTTCTAACTAAGATATTGAATTTTGAAAATAAAAGAACATCTACACGGAGAGGAATAAACCGTAACCGTTACTGCCAACCCCGTAACTGCTACGCGCGATTCCTTAGTATGAGATAAACAGTAACTGTTACGGCGCTCACATGAACCTTTGCTGCCTGAAGAGTATCTGTTCGGCGCAAGACATTTAAACGTACCACAATCATAGTGACTGCTACGGCAGTAATGGTTACGGTCTCGAAAGTTATAATTCCTGTTTAGTTTTCGCTTGATCTACGTTGCGTATCTATTAAGTATTATTTTTTCAATTTACTTGACGATACTTATATTTGAATATTGTATAAGAATAATTGAAAACTTATCCCTATCAGTATTGCCAATTTATGTATTGATCGTATTGATAAAATAATTAACGAACCTTAATAAAATTATGTACGAAACTCACCTCAAAAGTCTTCAAGATGAAACTCGAAACCCGGAACGACGATCAGCTGATCCTCTTCTCCAATTTATGTAATTACTCACGAAATGTTTTGAATTCCATTGGCAATGTGCGAGGTCAAAGTTTAAATAGAAAACCATTAGAATTTAGTGAAACTAAAATTTTGTCAGCGAAGAAGCATCAGATTTCGTTGCACTACTCATCAAATTTCATTGCACTACTACTACTGCGCTTGCCGGAGAGATTGAGTATTAGCAGTAAATATTACTGTCAGCGGAGCAGTGGTCACTGCAAAACGTTTTTAGGTGGCGCGCAGTAACTGTTACGGTGTGGCCGGAATAGTTCCGTCGCTGACAGTAACTGTTATGGTTTATCTACAATCCGTTTTTCATTTGTAGCTGTTACGGTGAACGCAGTAACAGTGACGGTGTAAACAGCAACTGCTAAGGTTTACAACAACAATTCATTTTTAACAAAGTAGTTATACTGTTAACTGATTTTCTAGAATACAACTTAATCTTCTACTGCAAACGGGGTAATTTCGTAAGGAAAGAATGACTATTCGACGAGATAAGTTAATTTTTAGCTAAATAACTGAATGGTCAACCCTCTGATATAAGTTTTCAACCAGACCAAATCGAAATCAAATTTTTAACTTCAAGCTTAGAATGTCAATTTTTATTGACATTTTATTCAATTACCAGAAATTACAAACTTGAACTCGAATTTTGGACGTTAAATGGAAATTTGATTTCCTTTTCCAATTTTACATTTCCAGCTTGCTTTTTTTTCTAGTAAAAAACTCAACCGGTCGGTTAAGAATTTGTCCTTTTGGTATGAAAATCCATCTGCCTGGATAAAAAGTCTTTTTCTTTGCTCGGAAATCACCTTATTCTAAAAATTTAGGTTTTAATTGTAAAATCAAACGTTTTCCTCAAGAACTGGTCTTTTGAGTGGAATATTTGAATATTGTGGAAAAAATGTAAGAAAAGGAGGAAGAAAGTCAAAAAATAAGGGAGAAAGGGTTAAAGAAAGAAGAAGAAAGGGAGGAAGAACGAAAGAAGGAAAGTAAAAAAGGGAGAGAGAAAGAAAAAAAGAAATAAAGAGAGCAGGGAAGAAAGAAAGCAAAAAATGGAAATATAAAAAAAGGAAGAAATAAAGAAAGATGTGAAGGAAGGAAGAAAAGAAGAAGGAAGAATGATAGGAGCGAAGGACGAAAGCAAGGAAGAAATGAAAAAGAGATGTAGGAAAGCAAGAAAGAAACTGAGGAAAGAAGAAAGATTGGAAGAAATCAGAAGGAGGTTAGGAAGGAAGGAAAAACGGAAGAAAAAGAGAGAGAAAGGAAAAAGAGAAAGAAGAAAGGAAGAGCATAAAGAAGAATAGAAGAAAGGAAGAAAAAGGAAGGGGAAAAGAAGGAAAAAGGAAGGAAAAGAAGAGGATAGGAATGAAGGAAGAGGGAAAGAAAGAAGGGAGGTTCAAAGGCGGAACAGTTGAAAGGAAGGGAGGAAAAAGGAAGAAACCGAGGAAAGACGAAAGGTAGGAAGAAATAAGAAGAAGAAAAGGGAGAAAGAGAAACGGAAGAAAAAAGGGAGAGAGGAAAAAAGAAAGAAGAGAGGGAGGAGTAAAGGAAGAGGGAAAAATAAATAAATAAGAAGGAAGGGGGGGGGGGAATAATAAAAGAGGAAGGAAGAGAAGAGGATAGAATAGGAATGAAGGAAGAAAGAAAGGAAGAAGAAGGGAGGCAGGAAAGAAGAAAGTGACAAAAACAGAAAAAGGAGGAGAGGAGAGAAGGAAAGAAAGGACGGAAGGAAGAAGAGAAGAGAGGAAGGGAGGAAAAAAATAAGAATGGAATGAAGAAAGATATAAAGAAGGGAAGGCAGGTAGGATAAAATGAAGAATGAAAGAAGGGAGGGAGAAAGGAAGGAAGAAGAGAAGAAAGAAGGAAGAAACAAGTTTGAGCACGCCTATGGCACGCGCTCGACTACTCACGTGCTAGATTCAGTTTACAGTGTAACGCATACACAGAGTTGCGAAAATTTCGAAATTATTAAATTATGAAGATTATTGTCTCTTATTGCTTTCATGGCAAATGGAATTTTCGATTTTGGTTAGTGCGTTATCGTGATAAGAACAAAAACTATTCGACTTTAAAAAAAACATTTTTTCTGATCCAGAGGGTCTCAAAACGTAGAGATTTCATTAAATCCGCGAAAGTCAATTTTCACATGAAACCAATACCTTTTCATTCAGAATGAGAATGTAAAAAAAGGAAGGAAAAGAGGAAACAAGAAAGAAAGCAAGGAAGAAAGGAAGGGAGGAAGATAAAAAGGGAGGGAGAGAGGAAGAAAGTGAGGGAGAAAGCATAAGGAAGGCGAAGCAAGGCAGAGGGAAAGAAGAGAGGGAAGAAGGAAGAAAGTAAAAAAGGGAAGAGGGGAGGAGAGAAACATATAGAAAGAAAGATAGAAAGAAATTTAGGAAGGTAGAAAGTAGGGAAGGTATGGAAGAAGAAAGGGTGGAGGGGAGGAAGGAAGGAAGGAAGAGCAAAGAGGAAGGAATGGAGGAGAGGAGAGGAAAGAATGGAGGAGAGAAGAAAGGAAGAAATAGAGAAAAGGTGGTAGAAAGAAAGGAAGAAAAGAAGGAAGGATGAAAGAAAGAAAGAAAGAAAGAAAGAAAGGGAGAAAGAATCCGATGTAAAAATTGATATCACACATTAATCCTAATCACTGATTTAAATAGACTCAATTAAATAATATAAAATTCTGATACTGAGCCTTATTCTCACAATTGACTAAACTTAACTTCAACTCACTTAAACTAACCTAAACTAACCTAAACTCACCCAACCTAACCTAATATTGATATATAACCCTCATCTTCTGTATCGCAGATTCTATTATTTCGTCAAAAAGGTCAATTTCGACACAGAAATCAGTGTAAGCATGTATTGAAATTCAAATTAACATTCAAAATTGAGTTCTATGTTTATCGTTTGTGAAGCTTACTTATAGCAACTTGTCTCAAACTTTTTTATTCTGTATTGTGACTTCGAGGAGATCTCCCATTTTTTAAGTTGTTTCTTCAGCAATTTCTGCTTTCTCAGCTTTGCAGTTTACTGACCCGAAGTTCACAACTTTTTTTTTTCATTTTTTGATGAAATATGATTTGACGACATGACGAAGAGATTGACTTATTGTCTTCAGTCCTACTGAGTTCCACTGTATCGTTTATTTCTTTCTTCAAAGTGTTCGAAGGGTCGTTGCGAAGGGTTTCGCCTAGTAAATGCCAGGTAAGGTTAGGTGAGTGGAAGTTAGGTCACGCCAATTATAAGAATGAGACAACGCTGATATAGGCTTTCAAACAAAAAACAGCCTTCAAGGCAGTAAGTCACAATTTTATATCATTTTATTCAGTTTTTTTCGAGGTTAGTACATTGTTAATAATAACGTTTGGGATCTATTCTGATAGATAGTTTGCATTCAGTGCATTCAAACAAAAAATTCATCTTCTTAGTTTAATGTAACTTCCGTTTTTTAATTCAACTGTCTCCCTTGCAGATGAATTTGATAATTAGATATGAAATGTATCTTCGTAGGGTAAAAAATAAATGGTTTGGTTGAAGCTGGAACTCTTTTGTTCAAAATAAAATTATTCTGTTGAAAATTCGAACATTAGATTAGTAATTTTTTTTTGGTCGAAAAATGAACTGTTTTTGTGGAAAAAATCGTTCTTTTGGATTCCAAATTTATCATTCTTCGTTCCTTTTTCGCATTTCAAAAAAATACGCACATGAATTCCCCTCTCTCCTGTAACAATGAGTCACGTAATATGATGGATGGTCCGGAATCCATCAGTTTTATTTCCCCTGATAACGCAATCCATTTAATTAAATTTGGAACTAATAATGGAGATTACTTTGTTCCTTTTGATTCGCGATTTAATTTCACAAATCATTGTACATTAATTAACCTTTATGTCCCTATCGACTGTGATGATTAATCCAAATCAAATTAGTCGCGATTATAATTAAAATTCTCTATATTCCTACTTTATTTTCACTCTATTTGAGTAGGTTCGTTTTAGATGTTAATCATTGAATCAAAATGTTTATGAAATAGTAATCAATTTTGTTGACAATTAAAATAAATGTCTTCCCAACAATTATATCAGTCCTTCCCCACCTCTCTGTTTGTTTTGGAATTTTTCTTTTTACTGACGGGTTAACTATTTTGTTGAAATCTTACTTCTTCTTATAAATTTTTTCAAGTAAAAAAAAACTTTTTCTATATTGTTGAAAATCGAACGTTAACATTCGAAAAATATTTCGTTGTAGATTTGACTCTTCTTATAGAAAATTAGTCTTCTTGACTGACAATTATCGAAAACTGAAAATTGATTTATTCTCTTCAGAATTAATTCAACAAGTGAAAGAGCAAACTCTCTGGTCAAAAATAAAACTTTTTTGTTAAAAATTAGTTTTTTTTTTCGTAGAAAACGGAGTTTCCTGGCTAAACTTTGATCAACCTCACTTGGAAATTTGAATGGAAATCCAATATTTTTTTGAAACTTTATATTTTCGACTTTTAAAATTTATCTATTCTGGAGCATTCCTGTATTTTTGACCCAAAAATTCGACTGTTTTGTTGAAGATTTATCTTTCTGTCATAGAAGTTCAACTCCGCTTCGTTAAAATTCGTCTTTTGGGATGAAAACTTGCTTTGTGAACTCAAAATCAACTTTTCAAGTATAAATTTGCATTTCTAAGTTGGGAATTCGACTTTTTTGTGCCAAATTCGTATTTTTCGCTTCAAAATTAGGTGCTCTAATTATTATTAAAATTTATCAGCATTTGGAACTCGAAAGTTCATTGCCTCATCTACCCGAGACCGCCACGCGTCCCTATCCTGTGCATCA
>WSXT02031138.1:0-13720 GCA_011762715.2 Neuroterus valhalla | reverse complement strand
CGGTACTCCAAGATGTAAGTGATCGGCAATAAATCGTAACGAATAACATTTTTTTAGAGAACGAAAAATACAACAGCTTACTCCATTCAAAATACTGAGCCATTTGCCGATAACCCATGCATTGACGAAGACTGGCACATTTACCTTACGTGTCAAAGTTCATGGGGCTTGCGCCATCTCTGGATATTTTTTATTCTCTCTCTCAAAAAAAAAAATTGCATTCATTTTTTTGTGGATTCGAACAAATTTCCGGGCGTTTTGCATCAAAATTCGAAAAAAATTTTCTAATGCATTTTCGGACCACCCTAGTGTACATGTAGCGAGTGAATTCCAAACGATAATATACGGGACACTGAACTAGGAAAAATGTATAAAATATAGATTCCACTGAGGACAGAAGCTTCAGAAGGGGAAAGAGGAAGTTCTTGAGTAAAGAGTGAAACTTTGCAGAATTGGTTACAGACTGTCAGGAGCATCGAAGTAACCGGAAGGTTTTCTGACATTAAATAATGCTGACGCGAACTCGGAAGAAAGTTTGTCATCGCATGGTGGGAGGAAGTTAAACAAGAATCAAGCGAGGACGAGTAATTTAAAGAAAAAGAAAAAAGAGCGAGAAAAGAAACTTGGGAACCACTTACCAGAGAATTGGCCTGGAAGGTGGAAAATTAAACGAAAGCTCGCGTTTTTATCGTCTCACGGGCTCTTGCCACGTTGATTGGATGATAATGAGTCTACGGATGTGCACAAACGATGTGCTTGGATGTCAAAGAAGTTGAACAAAACCCATTCACTTCACGGTTATTCTTTTCCCCAATTTCACTTGATGAAAGGCCGTTACGATTTTTATACCGCACTCACTGACTGACTCTAAAGGCGCGGCTGAAATTTAATTCTTCAATTTCCATCCTCTGCGAAACATTGTTCATCTTTTAATCTCTGGATAAAGTGCTCCGAATGCGCTGTTCTGGAAAAATATTTCTCCTAAAAATTTTATGCTGCAAATTATTTTAACTCAAGGGAATGCATATTCTAAGAGGGCTACATTGGAAAAAAATATAGACTCCCGGCAGAAAGTCTGTGAACACTTCAATTTTTAAATTAATTATTAAGAATGAAAATAATTAATCTTCAGAAATTCATAATATTAAAATGTCAAGAAATTCTGAAAAAAGTCATGGAAAGTGCAGTTGTGCTGGGTGACATAAATTATGTTTGAATAATTTTTCATAATTTCTCAATTATCCTCGATTCGCTCACACATTTCCCATTAGGATCGTAATGTACCGCTATGGAACCAATAAATATTGTTACGTCCAGTTTTCAAATGTATTCGGAGCAGTTTGTTCGGTTCGCAACATTGTTTGCGAATTTCAATCGGTATCTCTCTGCTATATGGAATTTATCATGCTTTGCAAATCTGTTGTAAAAATTACTCCTCTTCTCATCCTGCCTATACCTTACTGATCCAGTTTATGTTGTCTAAAATGACTCAGATTATATAGTATTCACCCTAAGGTCTTTTTCAGCTACAAATTAAAAGAGTTTCAAGAAAGCTTCTTCTATCTAAAGTTTAGAAACAAAATATCTTCAAAAATTCGAAAGTTTTTGAACGTTTGCTGTTACGTTTGAGAATATTAAATTACAATTTTTTTGAGTTGACAGAATTGTTTTTCAAGTTTAATACAAGCAATTCTGCAAAGATTATGATCAAAAAAGCTTGCTGAATCTCTCTAGCCTGGATCGGAAAGCATCAGAATTAATTCCAAACTGAAGTTTGAAAATTAAATTAAAGTTTAAGTTTCTCAAACATTCAAAAAATGCAGGACTTATTGAATCCCATTATTGTATATTCCTGTGAATATTTTTAGTTTGTTAATTTGACATAAAATTCAATTCGAGTAAAATAAAGGTTCATTATAACTTCTAACTGATTCATATCGCTCAAATTTATTCTGTAATTCAAAAGCTTTTAAATCGGTTTACTTTTAGGACTCTAAAGGTTTTCTGAACTTTGATATTAAATGAAACACTTTTGTATTCAAACGTTTTTAAGAAGATTCGAGTCAAAATTTTCAAATCAATATTTCTAGAACAATGTAATTTGTGCAACTCCTTTAATATTTTTAACTAGGAAAACGATGAATTTTCTTCTGAAATAATCGCCATATTACTAATCAAGCGTCAAAAGAAAGAATGGTTGGTTTTAACTGTTCAACATTATTCTGATTCAGTAAAATTTAAAAAATCTCACCTCTTCAATCCTAGGCTAATTTTTAAATGAAAATTCTTTTTTGGCCAAATATCATTCCAATTTTCTTGAAGTTTATTTCCGATTTTTTCGATCGCATGATTTGAAAACAAAATTAAGAACTTGTGAAATTTGAAGTACGTTGCAATCATTTATTTTCAATTTGATATTTCTTTACATTCAGAAGAGAGACTAAGGAAATTCAAGCTCATCAAAATCATAGTTGTTCCATATATAGGGTATTTGCATGGACACAAGCAATTTATTGTTTATGGCTTCTTTGTTCACTCATAAAAGTGAAAAATAATTGAATCGTTTTGTATTGACTTTGGAACTTCAGATTATTGATTGGAACTGCACCAGTTGAGGTTTCGACTTGCATCTAATGACTTGTTTAAAGCAATTACGGATGTCCATCATTCCCAGAGGGGAGAAAGCACATCCAATATTGTTACTCGTTACTGCATATTGACTATCGGAAAACATGGGTATTAACTATATTAATTTCCTAACAACTTGTTATCAACAAATCGATATTATGGCATAACCGTGCACACCTGCCTGATGAGTTGCAAGTGTGTTTGAGGATTCGCTAACATGACAAATTTGTCATTTTTATCTTGAATAATTGTTATCGCTTGTTAGAGAGGAAAATATAGAACGCAATCAAGTCATACTTTAAAATTCGTAGGAAATAAAATATTGAAGAGAAGAATTTGTAAAATAGAAATTCGTAATTCTTCTGCAGTAGAAAATATCCCTTTTTTAGAAAAGATAAAAAACTATGCAAATCTGATGGACGGCTATAGCGAAGAGATGAACGAATTGGAAAAAGGCGGAGAAAAAAGGATGCTTGGGTGCTTTTTCACAAGCCCCAAAGTTCTCCTCTTGCATACTACTGACCAACATTCAAACAGTGGCAGTTTTATTCCAGCTGGGAAACTAAAAAAGACTTGGGTGGTTGATTTGCATTGAGCGTAGCGATGCATCCTGGGTTATGCTAATTTATCGTCAAGATATGTTTTATGTCACTTTTATGCTTCGTGCATCATGCTAATTCACTCTCTGATGCTGCTGCATACTCATGGAACGGCGAAATAACCGTGAAGTTCATAAGGCTCACAAAAATCACTCACCGTTTACTATATATTGAAAAGACTAGAAATTCGATTTTCTTGAGACCAGAACGAATTTTCTCGAGACGATTTTCAAAACTCATGTCCAAAATGATGAGCTGATAATCAGCATTTTGAAAAGTGACATTCACTCTTTCTGAAATAATAAATTTTGTCTTTCATTTCTTTCAAGGGCAAATAGTACACGCCTAGACTGAACCAATTTTCACTTGAAAATGCTTGCACATCTCGCTTTCTTTCTGATTATATTCTGGGGATGCCGCTCAATTGAAACAGTTCACTGTTGCATTAATTTTTCTTATAATTTGATATATATTTTTGTGAAATAGAGATGAAAAAGTTATTCAACGAACTTCTTCATTTTCTATTCCGGAATGAGCTCTATTATGTGTTCAAGATCGTGCGATTAATTGACACCTTCTGAGATTAGGTGAAAAATTAACTTTTTTATAATGTCTCAATTTCAGAGAAATCAATGCTGGAAGCACGTTCTTCAAAAATTCGATTAGTTGAAATTATCCGTTTATTTAGAAACTACAATATTTTATCTTTTATGGTTCGCAAGATTTAAAAAGAGCTCAATGTTGAATAAGGAGTGTTTTTTTAACGCCATAACTCGGAACTTGATGATGCTAGAAATTTTGTTTCTTTCTTAGATTTGTTGAAAATTGAATCTGCACTCATTTTCTAACAGACGACTACCACCTATAATGCATATTATAAAAGAAGTAAATTTACAGGAAATAAAAATAAAAATATTTTTTCACCTAAAAACTGGCTTCTGAAGGTCATTCCTGTTGAAGCATTCAAGAAAGACATTTTTTCAATTAAAAGTTAACTTTTTGTTACATGAATTTTTCTATAAATCTTCTTCAAGCATGATATTCTCGAAATTCCGAAATTAAAAGAAAAACTTCATTTGTTCACTCAATTGTAGAACTTTTGTAGGTGTCGAGATATCGTTCAGTGTTAAACACATAAGTATTGTTTTGAAATGGAAGATGAATGAGTTTCAGCGAAAAAAGTTCCAATTTCTTATAAGTTTTCTTGAAAATATATCAAAATATCAAGAAATAAATGGAGAAAAGTTTTTTCGAAGCGGGCCCCAACGATTGTTTCCATTTTTGGATCAAAATACGCGAAAAGAATCACTAAAACATGATCAGAAATAAACCAAGATGTAACAGCCCTTTTGAGTGAAAATTGTAGGCGTTCTATATGTTTATCGCCGTTCAGTGTATTTTTGCAACCTTTTGGCTTTTGAAGTGGGATTTGTGTTTGTGGAAGAAAATCTGTTTTATCATATTTTTCCTAAGGTCCTTAATAAGGATTCCTTATTAAAGATCATGGATAAGGCTTCTGTCTGATTGGATGACGTTTGTAAGATAGGTATGAGAAACTTTTAAAACCCTATTTTGCTCTCAAAGTTTCAATCTCGATCCGGCCAGACAGCGGTAGGCCATTATATTTTCTCTAATTTCTCTTTCTTTGAACGCGAAATTTAATTTATTTTCAAAGTAAAAGGTGGGGACAATGAATGGAAACACGGGGATTCCTGACGTCATATATAATGCAATCTGCCCTTCAATGTGAAATTCTTCATTTCAAGATTGAGGATCATGATTTATTAAAAGCATTTGACAGTCTGTCATAAGACAGGCATATAACATCATTTATGTTCGGCGGCTTCATAATTTCAAAACTGAAAATATTGTTTCGAATTTTCTACAAAAAGTTTACAATATATGAGGGCACTTCTGTCTGGCTCATTCAACTTCTTATTTTGCTCAAACAATTCAAATACATACATTCTATTCCAGCTAGGGTTCTAAAGCGCTGTTTTTATTCATATTCCGAAATTGAAACTAATAAAATTTCACTATTTAAGCAGAATGAAAACTCAAGTGGGCCAGCCAGCAGCACCCACATATATTTTGAACCATTTCCCGAAATTTTTACACAATATCGGTATTTTTCAAATTTTAAAGCTGCCGAACATAAATTATGTAATTTATTCACTGCCACATGCCCTTCAGAGTTCAAACATTGTACTCTGATGAAAAAAATATATTAGAAGTAATTTTCGAAGAACAATGTAATTTGGAAAAACTCTTTCAATATTTATTTATTATTGTGATATTCTTAAAATAGATCTATCAGACTAGTATGCATCGAACAAACTGCGCTAGTTTCTTATTCAACAACTCTCTTGACATATCTTCTCTTCTTAACTAATCACCAACTTTCCAATTCAAGTTTCTTATTGTATACTGTACTTAGCACTTTTTCTTGTTCTATAGTGTACATAGCACTTCACGAATATTAACCCTCTCAACGTACACTGGTGCGAATCTGCACCAGCAAAATTTTCAAGTTGCGGGAATTTCAAAAATATGTTTCGTTTACAATAATTTTCTTTTAAACAAAATGTAATTTTTCGTTAATGTAGATTGCAGCATTGTATTCTACGGAAAATTTCACATCAAAAGCCTATTTCTTCCGATATGTTTTTCAACATTTCCTCATCTGAAATTCCTGCTGAAATCGCAAAATCCCAATTTGCACCTGTGTACGGTACATGGGTGCTGGAATGAAGTGTACGTTGAGAGGGTTAAAGATCTATGGAATAATGAATAGAGTATATTAGAATAAAGTTTATAATTTTTAACAAACAAATTTTTCGTGATAGGTTCAGACAGCTGCAGAGAGAAAGCATCTTTATTTCAATGTCGTTCAAAATTCTTTTGGAAATGAAACAGTGACAGTTGAAGGTGGTGGAGTTAATGCTACTATAATCACAGCCAACATTGCTGCCACCAATGGAATGATCCACATAATCGACAGGGTGCTTGGAATTCCTTACACTACTGTTCTCGACAAACTGAAATCAGACCCTCAACTAAAGTAAGTTTATCATTTTATTTCACCATTTAAAATTGACTGATAAAATATTTCGGTCATCCCAAAAACTTGAGGATTCGGTGCTCTTAACTTGAGGCCGTGTAACACTTATACCCTTATCCTAACTTTCGTAACTTTTTTTCGACAAACTCTACTTGAAAGTTCAGGGCATTGAATAAGAACCACTGATGAAAGTTCATCTGGTCTTATCTAGATGTTTATGATGAAAAAAAAAAAAAATCATATTCGTCATAATTAGAAACATTCAGGATCAAATAAACCTCTTTGGAGTTTTTCATTCAATAATATCCAAACTTTCAACTTGATATCTTCTTTTGTATATGACCATGTTTAACTTCTGAAATAAAAAAATTTGAAAATGATTTTATACAATACGAACTATTTACCAAGGAATGATTGCGACTTACCGATGCACAATGTTCGTGCAAATCTTTAAAGTCCCTCTGCAGACTCTGAAATTGATCTGGAAGTGCGGTCTCATTCGAGAACATCCTTTAATTCAACATTCACACCTTTCATACCAAAAAGCTCTCCCATCACGAAGCACATCGATAATTGAATTGGATTCTAATCTCTTTTCTCTACATCCACAGTCTCTGAGCATGAATTGGCTTACTTGTAGCCTCTGTAGCTTCATTTTATTACATAAGAAGAAATTTCATTCTGTGCTACAAGCAGACAATTTCCGACCATCAAATGAGCTTTAAAGGCTTATCACCTGCAACTTATCTTATTTCGGATACCCTATTTTAAGAGTCTTATACTTAGATTCTCGATAGGAAAAATAATACTGGCATAAAAAATAGATTGAGATAGTCCTAATTCGAATAGTGTGCTTTCCTTACTGAAGCTTTGAACTATTAACTTCGTCTTAGTTTGTGTTCAGTAAGGTCTTGTTTCGTTGTCTAATTCGAATCAGAGCTTGTTTGCAGTGATGCAAAAAGGATTACATTAACTTGGAGGTTTAACCTATCGAGAGAGAACTATCGGTTCATTTCCAAGGGAATGCAATTAGAGAAATTGAGTTACTCTTGGGACCCTTGAAGATTTTGTGAATAAACGTCATCTTTCGTTAAATATCCGGTTTTAACATGATTTATTTTCAACTTTATATTATTCATGACAAGAGAATTGCTTCAAATTGAAGTTCAGTTATAAAACTTGATCCATTTTCAAATCTCAGAATTAGGAACCTTTCTTTTGTGGAGTATCAGTCATACTTTGGTAAAAAAAATTTCATTTGGAGCAACTTTTTGGTCCATGACAAGCTATTTTATTTTTTTTTGGCATACAAAAGAAGTTCAAAATACATCTCAATCGTCGAATAGTTTCTGCTTGGTTTTCAAATGCTATGATAATTTTTAATGTATTAAGATATATGTTTTTAAACTTGGTCAAATGCAAATCTTTTTCAAGAAAGTTGTAAAAGTTTTCATAAAAAATGTTTCCAAAGCACACTCGCTTGAGGATGACCAAAATTAACGATTCCCAAACGCTGCATACAGTATGCAATTTTTTCAAAATATAAATTTAATGACATGTTTTTTCGATTTAAACTTAAGAAATCTTATTGTTGACACTTGAGACTGTATAAAAGTTTCTTTAATTTTATTTCAATGAAAATTACATCCGCGATTGAAAGATGCATAACTTTAAAAGGTTAAAAACAAAACTGGACATAATATGAAATTTTATTAATATGGAAATCAGAAGTTTCCAACCCGTATATTTGGCCCACAAAGAATCGGAAAATCTGTGGTAGTCTGAAAATAGGAATAAAGTCATTCCGAATTTGTTCAGCAAAATATAATTTGCTAATAATTTTATAAATAACATTTCTTTATTAAGAAATTAATGTAGACGTAGTGTTCGTGGTATAATATTATTCTATTTTATAAGTAGACTTCTCGTAGTTTAATGATTAATCACAGAATATTTTTTCCGTTCATTAATAATCTAGTGAAAAAATTGGGTAACAAAGCTGGGGAGTCCGGATCCAGTAATAAAAAAATGCAAAATTAACAATCTGCTGGGGAGACATCTCGCATGTGACTGGATATATAGGTCGAAAAAATGAAGAAAAATATTTGTCTACTTCTGGATATTTCATATTTTCTTTTTATTCATATAAAGTCATGAAAAAAAAAGAAGAAAATGTTTTAAGAAATCGAAAAGTATAAAATGCTGTACGTTAAGAATTGCTGATTTAACATTAGTTCATTACTTCCACTTTGGCATTTTCACTAACTTAATTTTTTATTAGTCGGTAGTGGAAATTGCATAAAACTTCAGAATGTAATTGACAATGCAGACATTTATTCCTAACAATTTAGGGAAAGGAAGCACGTTCACTATCTCTTTCTCTCTTGTGACCATTGCTGTCACGTATGCTATACCTCGTGATTTTGCACATCTTCTCCAGGAAGCTGTATACGTTCCACTTCGCGTTTTACTTCGGCATGCAGAAAGAAAGTACACAGTGTGAAATAATGGATTTTCTGTTCGTATATGCGAAGGACTTTAATAATTGATACTCTCAATCCTGTTTGCTTTTACCGGCGCCGTGCATTGAGTCAGGTCTAGGGTAAATATTTATAACCGTGATCCACTTATTATTCGGTGTAGAATGAACCTACAAGAGGAAATTGTGCGAAGCTTGCAAGCGGACCCTAGATTAGGGTTGTTTTACAATTATAATTGATATTCGAGAAACGTGAGATATCCCAAAGGGATATTCACTCCGAGTGCAAGTGGAAAAGTCCTCGCAATCCTGGACCGGATTAACTTCAAAGAAACGCTTGTGAAAGGATCGTTGGATTCCAGGGAAGAAGAGAAACGCAAATTGCCAATTTTCTGCGCGTCAACGTGCAAACTTTTCAAAAGGACTTTATCCTCTAAACTTATCATGCTCTCAGCTTGTTCCTCAGCCAAAAAATTTGAAAAATTTTCCTTCCAATATTAAGTTAAAACCTTTCGCTGAAACTTCCAGAAGAGCTTTTTGTATATTGTTTTTTTTGTGTTTCTGACTGCTGTGTCAAGTGTTTATATAAAAGAAAATATGTGTCAACATTCTCAAAATTGACTATATTTCTGGGTAGTTTCTCTACTTGAAGTTCTCTTCCATTGGAGAATTTCTTGAATACCTACCGTCGAATTGTGCCGAAGAATGTGTGTGAAATCTAAAATCTAAACGTTGGATTAACCCCGTTTCTTCTACCAACAACAACTATTCCAGATACCATAATTTGATAGCAGAAAATTCCTTACTTTCTATGTATCATTTTCCTAAGTTCGTCTGATTTAAGGCATTTATTTTGTATCCGTTTTTGCGGGGGCTAATTTCAAGGTTAAACGGTTTAATGTTTTTGCCATATTCTTTGCATACGTACTCTCATTCCCATCTTAATCTCAATCCTTTGCTCCAGTGAAATTGTTACTATTTTATTTAAAATTAAAAAAAGTGCAGTTGTTCCAAGAGATATCGCTAAATAAATATACTACATAGTTTGAAGAATTTCCTTCTGATGCTTTACAACAGATTGTGTTATTAGATTGTACAATTACAATTACTTTGAATTAAAAATTATTTACTTTTAGACACTTTCAGTATGAGATTGGTCAATTTTTTTACTTGTTGAGTTTTCAAATTTGCAGTTGTAAATGCACAGCCCTGAGACTATTACTAGGGCTTCTAAGTCTAAAAAAAAACAAACTATTCTATCCTGGAGGTTTTAATTTCGACATTATGCGATCTATTGATGCTCATTTATAGTGCCTAAATTCAGAGACTTCTAATTGGATATATATTGAAATTCCAAGACTTTTGATTCCAAATTGTGTAATTCAAAACTCATTCATTTAGAAAGGTTTGAAGTGTAATTTTACTTGACTCCCAAAAAAAAAATTAAGAGATGAATAATAAGTCTGCAATATTGTACTATAATGTAAGTCCGAAACTATAAAACTTGAGACGTTTCTGCTCAAAATTGTTTACCCATAACTATCAATTACACGGAGAAAATTTGTTCGGTCGCTGTAGAGAACAATTTTGTAGAAGGCGGAAATCGAGGCTTTTTGGTCAATTTCACTATCCATTCCGAAAATTCCTATATTCTGGATCGTAGCGATAATCATACTAATCGTGCGTCAAAGTTCATCCGCTTCGAATTTGGTTATCGTTACAGTTCGTATTAAAAATGTTCTCCAACAAAATATGAAAAATTACAGGAAAGCTTCAATGCCCGACTTTAAGGAAGCTTTTTGTAACGGCTACCGAACCGTTTTTCTCCGTGTTTAATTATTTTCCACGGATATATTCATTGTATGATAAAGTATATTTCAAGTGAATATATATTTATCGCAGTATTAAAATAATTTCGGAATGTTCACAACATGCATCACAATTCTTCAATTTGGAATGTTAATTTTTTCGTGCTCGAAATTTCGAATACTTCTTTTATTATTATTTTTGAAGGTTCTGGAGATTGAATTATTTGCTGCTGTAAGTTTGGATATGTTTCATTTTGAAAAGTTAAATTTTTATTCGAGCCTATCACGAAATTCTGTGATTGCCTTTAAAACATTTCGAATTCCTTTGAAATGTCCAAGAAATTACTTGTCTCTCAAAATACTTTTGAAAACTTCAATACATAAACATGTTCTCAAATTTGTTAGCGATTTCTCATAACCCTTTCATCTCTCGAAAAATGTTCAAATCCTTCTTCAGAAACCCTAAAAATATTGTTGAATTCGAATAAGTATTCGAGAAATTTTAACATGCTTTGGCATCAGTTCTACAAAATATCCAGTATTCATTGATATTCTCCGAAATATTTTTCGTTCCGGAATTTAGCTCTTTACTTACAATAGAATTTTTAACGGGAATATTTTTCAGCAATTCGCAGTGTAGATACAGCTTGAGGAAACACTGGATACAGTAGAAAACTTTCATACCTTCAGACGCGCTGCATAGACCTGAGCTTTCTGATGGCAGAAAGCTGACATGGGGCGCCCTGATGGGTTGCCTCATGCGGGGCGCACTAGAATTGCACTTTTCTAATTTTCAAACGAAATAGAAACAATCTTATCAAAATATAGCTTCGAGAGTAAAAAATAATAATATTTAGAATACCTATGCGAAAAATGAGACCGTCTGGAACAAGCGCACAGTGGTTCAGATAGGAAAAAAGGCGATCAAAAGTCCAAAAATCGACTCAATTTTGTTTGAGGAAATATTAAGCAGTTTCAATTATTCAATGTTTAATCTACATGGAAATATAAGAAAAAAATGGAAAAATATTATCATCTTCAGCAATTTTTTTGGTTTGAAAGTTCAACATTTCGAGAAATCGCTCGCAACACCAAAAACATACCTTAACTTTAAGAAGTGCTGTATTAAAACCAATAAATAATCCTGGAAAAACATTTATATACATTTAGAGTGTATCTTTCTCATCGCAACGAATAAATGAATGAAATAATCCATGTTTATTATTTTAATTAACTTTTTCAATTATTGTTGTAATGCTAAAAATATTTTTTATTGATTCAACTTTCGATAAAAAACCCAAGTAGCCGTGGTCGACCGTAAAATGTGGGAGTGCTAAGTTGTTGTGGAAGTATTTATGAATTGATTTCCATAAGAGATTTTTGCAAAAAATTGCGAGTTTTTATTCGGGATGCTAATTACTAAAGCCAAACAGGCAGGAATTGATGCGCATTGTAGCGCGCCTCCGTGTATTACAACAATTTGGTGGAGTTCGAATATGAATTGACACATTTATTTTGATGTGAAGAACACGAATATTATACCTACATTAGAGTTTCATGAAACAACATTTTCTATTGTGATAAACAATTTTTATAAACAAATTCACTTATTTGGCATATCTATGTTCCGAAAAATTTTTTCCCTCTGTGGAACCATTTATTTTCATCTGAAGGACAAAAATATTACACATAAGAGTTCCATAAAACAACATTTGTTATTGTTATAAACAATTTTTATAAACAAATTCACTTATTTGGGATGTTTGTGGATCAAAAATTTGTCATTTCTGTGGAATAATACATTTTCACGTGAAGAAGGAAGATAATACACATTAGAGTTCTATTTAACAATATTTGTCATTGTTATAAACAATCTTTATGTACAAATTCACTTATTTGGCATTTATGAAAAAAATGCATTTTTTATGAAGAGAGTGTATACTCATTTCAATTCTTAGAGACCAAATTTAAATAAACAATGTTGCATTATTTATTTGTTCTTATAATTCGCATTATTTTGTTAATTTTCGTTCACCTTATACTCTAAGTAACAGGTTGAATATGCATAAGAAATTCGGAATTAGATATTCGAAACACCATTCTTAACATATTTCGAACAATTAGAAAAATTTTCAACAAATTTTTTTCAAGATCTAAGATTTCATTTTCTAATTCCGCAATCTTCATGACATATACAAAGTCACCAACATAAAGATTGTTCCCATAATAGATTTAATGACAAGTTAGTCATATTTAGTATGCGTTGGTTGCCATATTAGTTCCGCCATTTCCAATTTTGGAATTTCAACAAGGAATTTGCAATCAGCGATCGAAATGATATGTACAAAATAAATTTCATGTAAATCCGTTAACATTTCGACTTTTGATCACCTTTTCGTCGATCTGAACCACTGTGAGGCGGGTGGCACTCCTATAAAGGCCTGTATTATAAATGTAACGTGAGATTTGTCCAGAGCCGCGTGGCGGCGCTGGCTGTACTTTTAGGCTTCTATATATTCACAAAGATATGAAGTTCATAGCATCGACATATGTAAATATCGTAAACTATTGTAAAAAGTAGATTTCAATTAGATTTCTTTTTAGTCCTGACATTTTTAATGATTGATAAAATTCACAATCAATTCAACCATATTATAGAATTCTATATTTCTCTTCATATTTGGACAACGATTTATTTTGCTCCATTATGTTAAACCTGTGCAAAATGAAGACATCTATACAAATTAATTATGTTATAAAAATGTGTCGAATCTTTAGAACGTTTTTTATCATAGGATTCATAGAATAAATAAATATTATGAAGTTGGAAAATTAAAAAGTGTATTTGTTAACAATATTTAAGTAGTTATAAATGAAATATTATTAAAGTTCATAGTTATTCATGTATTTCAATTAGGTAGATACATAATAATATATTTAATCCAAATAATTACATATACATAGGCGAATTTTAAGAATTCAAGTTGTAGCAAGTTTTGCTCGCTTCTTCTGCTCCAAATTCCCGACTAAAACGAAAGAGCTCCAACTAAAATAGTTAAATTTTCAAACAGATACATTAATTTTTATTCGAAGAGACAAATTGTGAACAAAAAAAATGGACTTTTCAACTACAACTATGGAATTT
>WSXT02031127.1:0-13720 GCA_011762715.2 Neuroterus valhalla | reverse complement strand
CTCACCCCCGCGACCCCTTATCACGCACTTATAACAAAAAGTAGTATGAGTAACTTGTGCGGGGTCACCGATTGCCCACTCGTTGCTCAATATACTATTTTAATTTTGTTTGAATTACAATAATGAAAATAAAATGATGGGGGATAATGACGATGAAAGGGGAGGTTGAGAGAAAATGTATGTAGTAGTTGAAAAAGTTGAGGAAGGGCCAAGAATGGGTGATACGAAATAAGGAAAAGAGAAAGGACTATAAACAATCGAAGGAAGAGGAGAGGAAGTGCAGGGTATTATAGGGAATGGAGGGGAGAACGAATAAAGAGAAGTGTAGAATAGGAGGGTCAATAAAGAATGGAAATAAAGCGGAAGAAGAGATTCAGAAAGGTAAGAGAACTGATAGAGGAGAAAACAGAGGAGAAGAATGGGGTCAGGAAGGGTCACAAGGGAAGAAAAATGAAGGGAGAGGAAAATGCAGCAAGTGAAAAAATGATCGGAGAGGAGAAAGAGGAGTTGAGGGTAGGAGGAGCTATAAGAGGAAAAAGCTTAAAGGAGGGGGAATTATGAAAATAGAAGGAAATGCTAAGAGGGAGTGATGCGAATTATAGAGATGGGAATGGACTAGAAATTGGTGGATCAAGGGAAGGGTAAATGCGGGGAGAAGAGGCAGTTAGAGAAGAATGAAGAGAGAGAAGAGTATGAGAGAAGTAACAATATATGAAGGGGAATGAGAGTAAAGGGGATCACGGGAAATTAAGAAGAAGCAATCGATGTGGAAATAGTGAAGAAGGGTAGAGGAAAATTCAAGGAGTAAAGAAAATTGATTCAAACGAGAAGTAGGAAGAACGGTGGGAGTGGAATATGGGGGCCAAGAGGGATGGAGGGTGAAGAAAAAGAAAAATTCGGGAAAAGTAAGGTGGAGTGAGGGAGCGCTTACATAAAAAAGAGTGAAGAGGAGAAGATTAGAGATGTAACGGGTCATGAGGGGAAGGAAATGAAGGAAGGAAGAAATGCATAAAGTAATGAGGAGTGATTAAGGGAGAAATATGAGATAGGGTAAGTCCGGGAAAAGCCATGTGGTGAGGGGAATGGAGGGAGGAGAATAGGAAGTGATTAAGGAGAGAAGGAGATTAAGGTTAGGTTAGGGGGGGGGGCGATGAGGGAAGAGAAATGGGGGATACGAAAGTGAGAGGAAGTCGAGGAGGAGAAAATAGAGGAGAATGATAGGCTCTGCGTGAGACTATGGAAGAAGGGGATAACAAGGAGCACCAAAGAGAGTGAGATGAAGGCGAGGCAAAAGACGGGGATGACGTTATTGATGACTTCTTTTTTCCAGGTACGATTTTGTGGTGATAGGAGGAGGAAGTGGAGGGGCGACTGTCGCATCGAGATTGTCAGAGGAGAATCGATTTTCTGTTCTATTGCTGGAAGCAGGATTGGATGAACCAACCGGAACTCAAATTCCATCATTTTTCTTCAATTTCCTGGGGACCGACATTGATTGGCAATACACGACCGAAAGCGAAGATGAAGCTTGTCTCAATAAAGATGACCGGAAATGCTATTGGCCCAGAGGAAAAGTAAGTTTTCCTCTCCTTACTTTATTTTGTACCAATGATCCATAATCCCTTACAGTGTAAGCATAACTCTTAGATAGTCATAATTTATTGTATCAAATACACGGGAGGGCACGGTCTTCTGCAAACATGCGAACAGGACGCGGTAATCCGAGGTGGTCACCCATCCAAGTACTGGCCATCTTATTGGAATTTATTCAGATTTCATTTGGGTTCCATTCAAATTTGAATAAGTTATTATTTTAATGCATGATGGAAAAACAATTTCAGCAGTTCGCAGGACCAAACAAAGACCAAACTGCAGGAGACTGTGCCCTCCTCAGTGTGTAACTTAACCACTAATAACTCGTTTGGTTCCGGCTTCGTTGGCTTCTTCCTTTTCCCTTTTGTGCCTTCCTTCACATGACTGATGTTTAGTGGGACTGACGTTATGCAAACTGAAAACAAGAATATTGGGAGGGATTCCCCAAAATATTGATAACGCCAATTACAATATTGTTTAAGGAAATTTTTCCCAAAGAGTTTGGGGAAAATTTACCCAAGATATTTTGGGTAAAATTTTCTCGAGAAATCTTAGGGAATATTTCCCAAAATTTTAGGAATCTACCTCAAAGATTTTGGGGCAAATTATTAATCGACAAGGATTCGAACCCTGCCTAGACCTGCCTAAAACTACCTGAAACCTAATTGACGCCGTAAATTATCTAAAGGTAAAGGAGTAGCGGGATACTTTGCGCGTAAGGGAGCAGGGTATTTTGTGCGTTCTGGAAACGAAGAAAGTGGGATTCGAGAATAATAAGTAAAATGATGGTATCAAACTCTGGTCAGGAGTAGACAAGAAAGCACATGGTAGCTGTTTATCATTTATCTCCTGCTGCTGGCTTCCGTGAAGGTCAAGTTGGGATTCGACTTGCAGCTGCGGTTTCGCGGTGTTTTGTGTCCTTCACAGGTTTCTTCTAGTTTTGAGTTTTCCCTGTATCAGCAGGCAAGAGTGAGGAGGCCGGCGTTTGCGCGCCCTCCCACCCAGGGCTGGTGCTCGACTGCTCGCTTCTCTCCTGCATTCAGTTCCTTTTTGGCCCTAGAGCTGAACAGTGGGTCATTCTGGCGTTCCGGCGAGTGGAAAGTGGTGGTCGTGGCTGTTTTCGGACTGCCCCTGCAGACAGTCGGGTCACCGCCAGAGCCAAAAAGGATACTGTGCAACTTTATCCAGAATATATAGAGAATACAATAAACGGGACTGTAGAGATAGAATATCACGGAATATTTGTTAATAAAAATTTGATTGATGATATATACCATCTACAATATAAGGGTACAAAGTGTGTGTATTATACTAAGATAATAAGATTAAACATGTACAAAAGATGCTCACTGTAAATAAATATCGTATCCAATCGAAATTTCATCTCGCTCTATTGAGAATCAACTTTTCTGTCAAGACTGCAACTTGTAAGTGGAAAAATTAAACTAATAAGTGCAAGGTTGAACTAAGAGGCTGATCATTCAAACATTCTTTTGCATTAAAATCTTTTCTGTTGAAAATAATTCTCGAGATAATGATCAGGTTTCGAATACTAGAATCTTACATCCTCAAAACTTAATTAAATTAATAAAAAGATCGAGTGAAGCATAAACATAAAGGAAAGTGCCAAGAGCAAATTAACTATTGGGAAGACCATGAGTAGGTAGTTTAAGTATCAACTTTGATGCACGCCTCGCCGGCAGATCGTTTACGGAACTTTTCTAATTATAGAGACATTCTAATATTCAGTTTCTCAATCAGAAGTACTTCCTTAATCGAGATGCCATTATAATTCATAATTATATTAATTTACAATTTTTAACCAACACCGGCTATAAACAATACTTTGAATTGTCGTTTCGCTTTTTATCCAAAGCGAAAAATCCGCGTAACTAATTATTTTGATGCCAACTTAATTACCTTTTAAACAATAGACCGATAAAAATGCGAGGTCGAATATTATTCTCGGGCATAAAAAATTGGCTAGTAAAAAGAATTAGTAGAAATTTTGACTTGAAAAAATCCACTTAATATTATCATCCAAAAATAGAGGGCGCCGATTTGACGTATTTGTAGGGATATTTTCTACCAATAATAATTGTAACGTACACTCTTGGACGTGTAGGGATCTTCCTTACCCGGCGCTATGTTATACTATTTCCAGAAGTGGTTTCCACTCTCTCACCTTGTTATTTCATGTCCTTGCGTCTTCCCGCCTTTTTCATCACTTGTTGTCCGGCCAACCTAGCGATCTCAACTACGTGACATAGAGAACGGGCAATGATCTCTAATTGATTAAAGTAACAGTTGGTGAGTTTTAAATCAGGTGAGCCTTAATTGACCTGCTGAACATGAATTCTTCGTAAGTGTTAATAGAGTCAGATATTAATTACCTTATTACCTACCGAAACTTCATTTATTTAAGAACGTATCATTTCGCTCTGTCAAAAATCGCAAATTAAAATCGTCGAAATGAGGTTTTCGAGAAGAAATAGGTTGTCCTGAGAGAATTTATCCAAAAGTTTATTGAAAGTGATGTTGTGACAAGAGTTTAATAACAAAAATAACAAGAATATAAAAAACACATGAAATCCGTCTAAAACGATAAGTGAGATGAAGCGGTGTAACATCAGTGTAGGTAGAAGTTCTTCTTTATGAATCCAATTTGGAGGCTGAATTCTCTGAGTGTGTCCTACATCGGCATTGACACTGGGAGGTTAAATAAGTTACAGTCTTGTAACTAATATAAAGATCTATACTATAAGAAGAACACGGCCGAAAACCGACTTGGTCAAACTCAGATTTAGTTATGCTAGAGAGTGAACTCTTGACTCGCTTGCGTCGCCTACTCGACCACGAGTCGCGTGAATAGATGCGAGACTCGCTCGCCAGTTCTACTTCGCTGAGTAGCGCAGTGGGGGTAGAACGACCTACATCAGTTTTGTGTGAAAGCCATCTATGATTTGCAGTGCGGGCAAGAAATGCAAGATATAGAAAACTAAAGGAGAGACCTCAAACATATCAACGAAGAACTAAAAGACCAAAATTACGCTTAGATGTCGAAGGGAGAGGCAGCAAATTTAGAATCCAAAATCCCTCATCAATTTACCACGCTTATCAAAGAACAGGAAGTTATGAGGATGAAGTACAAACTCAGAGGAACGGAGATCTGCATTCCAAATAACTACATCAAAGAGTCAGTAGAAAAAGAGAGCAACTTTTACCACTTCTTGAAGAGCTTTAAAAGATGGAGATCGAGTCCTAACTCAAGGATGATAACCTCATAATTGAAGGAAAGCCCTGTGGTATTGAGGAGGTTAAACATTCCCTCCTATCAAAAAACCAAGCAGAAGAGGATATAGAAGCAACAATGGTATAGAAGAATCAGACAGGTATGACAGCGTAGATACCCTAACAAACAAGGGTTGGAATTCTGTGAAACTGAAAAGGAAATATCAAAGAAGAAGGAAGAACAGATAAGGAATGAAATCAACTAATTTGTGTCCTGCAAGTCAGAAGGAAATAGTAAGGGGAGTGAAACTTTTCACCAGGAAACCAGGACACTATCCAGGCAAACATCCACTATGAATAAAGACGCCTGAGAGCCCATGTCGCTTTCATATAATGTTCTTGAGTGTAAGTGGTCTCAGAAACGTTTTTGATTTATACCACAACCAGAAAAAATATCTACTTGGATATGATATATTTGGAATTACTGAAATCGGACTAACAACAAAAATGGAAAGGAATCCAACCTTCCTTAATGACTACCAAACACGCAGAATCTAGCAGAAGAGGTGTTATTTCTTGAAAGCCCAAATTGGTGAGAGTTTAAACTCTAGGGCTGGGAAACTCAACCGTTTGAACAATCCCACTACAGAGCACTCTCCTCGAGCTGGTTACCAAGTAGTACTGTTCATGTAATGAATTATACAGGTAGGCTTTGATTGAGTGTCATGGAATCTGAGTGTTTTTTGTTGGTAAATGGTAGATCACCAGGAGACTCGCAGGCTGACCTAACCTGTGTTAGGCACACACAAAAAAAGAACTATGGATTTAATTAGGTTCTCCATCAATAAGCAAATAATTTTACACTCTTAACTTATATCTAGAAACAAACCAATGGGCAAAAGTACATTGCCATCCTAAGGACGTCGTAAAGACATCCTTAAGACGTCCATGTCAATCCAATTGATGTCCCAAAGACTTCCTATGTCTTAAAAACGTCTTTTGGACATGAGAGGTCTTGAGGGCATCCATTTGACTGACACCGACGTCTGGGGGATATCCTTACGACATCCTAAGGATGAAGATGTCTCCTTGCTTACTGAAAACAATTGAAGTGGCTGCAGTAAATGCGGACCTTTGCGAAACACAGGAAGTAAATGCGGAGAGTAAATACTTTTATAATAAAGAATGGCTCTTCATAACCTGAAATTTCAAAGGGTCTTTTGATAGCAATTAAAGATGATTTGATGAGAGCATTCGCAACACTCTCAATCAGGATTAATGAATAGGAGAAGTATTACAAAGCCCATTTCTCAAAAGCAGTTTTAACCAAATTAGCATTAGAAAACAGAGAAGAGAACTTGAAACTGGACAGTTCCATAGGGTTTAACGAAGAAAAAGAGGAACTAATTAACAATTTCATAAAATTTTGACTGCAAACGCTATTCTTTATATCGACGAGATGTTTAACAAGATACTTAACTCCGAGATGCTACCGGAAGAATACGGCAAAATGAAAACCATTCTGATGTACAAAAAAGGAGATGAATGTGACCCAAGTAACGATCGTCCAATCTCACTTTTAAGTAACATAACGAAGATCTTGACTCATATCCTAGCAAGTAGGCTCCAAATTCTTGTTTAAAGTAAAAAATTCTTCCGGACGGGCAGGCGAAGTTGAGAAAACGAGAAGGCTGTGTGGACAATATTTTCATCTTTACAAACGCAATTCACACGATAATAAATAGACAAGGCCGAACACTTTTTGCAATCTCGTCAACGTCAAACACTGATGTCACAAGGAAAAACCTAGTAAGTGACATTTGCCACAGAGCTTATTCTCTCATGCAGATATGTCTGAAAATACTCACTATGGAAAAAGTCACTTACTAGGTTCTTCCGTGGGACAACAGAACAGGCCTTTCTTTACTCCTGTAAGTCATGAGAAACTTCGGGTAAAACTTCAATACCTAGGAATAAACAGCAAAACGGCTGCTATCAGCATGTGCTGCGGTTACTCGTATCCTGACCGGGTCCTCTCACAGTAAAAACTTGGGAGGTAATTGTGTTGCAGATAGAATAGATGGTGTGTCAATTGCATTATGTCAAACACGGGTCCTCTATTAGGTGGGAATATACAAGCACTTATCTTATTTCCATAACCCATGTGCCAAGTGAGGATAAAAGGTATGTGGGAGTGTGCCATTCTTTTTGGAACCGAAATGGCGGCTTGAGTATTCCCACTTAAGGGGTAGGGTCACCCTAGAACTTTTCGAAAATCAATTTTTTTTATTTTAAATAGTCCCCTAGGACCTCAAAAATGTTGTTCCAAAAGATTATGGCCGGCAGAAATCTTTCGTACTCGGTTTTCGAGTCTAGGCGAGTTAAGACTTGTCGAACGTCTGTTCCAGACACTTAGGCACAGTCAAGCATTTGAGAAGGATGCTAGTCGACAAACACCCGTTTTTCTCGATACTTTTGTGAACTTTAATTTCTTTTTCCCTGTGTAATTATTGATTTCTGTTAACAATGACTGATAAAGTTCTGTACAGCGAGGAAGAAGGAAGAAAAACATCGTTTTGCAACACTGGGAGACCAATTTTAAACGCGTTTAACTCAATACTGTATTTTTTAGGATGCATAGTGAATTTGTTAATAACAAGTATATGACGTTTTTAAGGCAAGTTTTTCACTTTCCACTTTAGAAGTGCGCCATTTGGCCAAAAAATAATATTTCGCGAAAATCCTGCTTACTCCTATAGCATTTAATATATATATAAAAAAAATCATTGGCTCATTATGATTAAAAAAATTACGGGAGCTGTAAGTCCGGCCGTGGACTCTGAAAAAGAGGAGTCGTCTTCGAAAAAACGCTACGCAGCCGCCATTTTGGAATAAATCACTTCAAAGATTCACTGATATGTATTAAACGCTGGATAGGAATCGACTACTTAGATGTGGTCCTGATCTGTATTATAACCTGGATAGTGAATGACGTCACAAAGGCCGGCCGAGTCGAAGCCGTAAATTGGAATATGTTCTTGAGTCAGCTGAGACTGAGACTGAGTCGGCATATTAACATGCCGAGCCGGGACACTGCGCATTATGAGGCATCGAGACATATCTGCGCTTTAATCTCAAAATACATGGCTTTCTTCTATCCAGGGTATAATACAGATCAGTGGTCATTATATATACCACGTGAAAAGTTCGTCTGCTTCATAGACATATAAACTGGACCGCTCATCTGGATGCGCAAACTCGAACGTAGTAGAAAGAAAAGGAGATAGTGCTCTATCCTTTGCGCGCAGTGACGGCGCTAGCCTTCCGTGGGCCCCGTTTCATTATTCACACTTCCTGAAATCTATTTTTCCGGCAAATAATTTCCGAAATTTTCCCATGTAAGTGTCAGAAATTATTTTTTCGGAAAAATATGTTCAGCATTGTGTGAAGATCCACGTGTATGCTTCAACGCGTCTTTTTATGAAGGATAATTATTATCATCCTGTTCGTTCATATTCCATTTTTTTATTTCCGATGTTCTAAATTTGGAAATATTTCATGAAATTTCAAAAATTGAAGTTCCTCATTTTATTTGGATCAAAATTTTTTATTAAAACTTGCAAAATGAATAAGACAAGCTGAATTTAATGGATAATTAATTCAGTACATGATATAATTTCAAAATCAATCATCGACATATAAATATTATATGTTGATGCTGTAAATAAATGTTTTTCTAGGTTATGACGGCAAGTCAAAAATATAATAATATAATTACCTGTGAAATGAACACCCGTCGCCCACGTCTCTTCGCGTCCGACAAAAAAAGCAAATAAAAACCATTTTTTTGTTATTCGGATTATTTATATTGAAAACTGCAAACGAGCTTGGGCCCTTAAAACCGAGGCTGAGTCCCCATTGAGGGTCCAGCTAACTACTCATACAGGCCTGAGCCAAAACCAAGAGCCAATTAGAAAATGCAAGACGGAGACAACCGAAGACGCATCCTATGTCCCTTCTTTTCTACACCAAAATGGATGCGCAGTGGACATGAGCGGTCCAGTTAATATGTCAATGGTCTGCTTTGCATGCATGCGAACTACCTGCATGTATAGAGTTCTGGCCTAATGTCAGAATGTGACAATAACACACCTTGAAATGTTTACCGACTATGGAGAATGATCGACAAAGTTTTCTAAATAAGACTCCGTACCCCAAGTGATCGGCGAATAACACCCTGCTTAATTTGGTAACATGTGCACTACGAAGGGTAATTTCCGTTGCAGGTAAATGGTACCCAGAAATGATTTTTTCATCCACACTTTGTTTCCACTGTGCTGTCAGCAATCAATTGGAACTGAATATACTCCAAAAATATTGTGAAATTATTGATCTGGTGGTGAACGTAACCGAAACTGAGTAGCTTTTCATGAAAGTACAAGTGAAATAGAGAATTTCGCAAATTAACTTTTGAAGATCTCTGTCAGCAGAAAATCATTCATTTAATTCCGTGCCACCAGTGACATTACTAAGTGGCGCGTGAATCTGGTCATTAAGATACCTCGATGACTCAGAAATATTCCAGATTATATATTTTAAGTTAGTATTGGAGTTACCATGCAAAACCTTAAACTTTATAATAAGGTTAGGAACTAACAGATTGAAACTTTAGTACAAATGCATAGCAAGAACACTAAAATGGCGGATAAAATTGTTAGAAGTATCTGAGAGTGAGATAACTAGGAGATGTTATAATAGCTTACTTTAGCGGAACACTTTGAAATCAAATTCAATGGATTATAATTGGGCGTAACAAATCGGAAACATTCTATCAAAACTGGGTTTTAGACTTGTATTTGTTGGTATAAATTTTATAATAAAATGACATGACCTTTTGACCTTCCTAGCATGGAAGATGAATTTTCAACCAAACGTACTAGAATCCCGAACATATAATCATCTCGTTGAAAGTCGCTCCCAAAAATGTCGCTCTTGGGCGAGACGGTCTGAGAGTTTTAAGGAGAGACAAGGGAAACGCTCTGATCTCGGCCAATGCCGTACGTTAAAAGCGGACAGCACCCATGCGGGCAATTTCACTCGTATGGGTACGCCTGTCAGTTGATTTAAAAATGACCAACTATTTCGTCCCAAAAAAAATTCTCCGCAATCGAAATCGGTACTTAAATAACAAATTTTTAGGTTTTAGGTGGCACGAGTGTTATGAACGGGATGATGTACATGAGAGGCTCTCGAAAAGATTACGATGACTGGGCAAGAATGGGAAATACAGGATGGTCTTACCAAGAAGTCCTACCTTATTTCATAAAAAGCGAGGATAATTATCAAGTCAACGATATGGATTATGGATACCATGGAGTGGGAGGGCCTCTCACTGTCACTCAATTTCCATATCATCCGCCCCTGAGCTTCGCTCTTGTCGAGGCTGGAAGAGAATTAGGTAAATTTTCCATCATTAAAATTAGATGAGAATCCTGATTATAAAATCACCTCTGATTTCATACCTATTGAACTTTGACCTTGACCATAGAACGCTGACATTTGACCCTTGACCTATAATCCTTACATTTGGTCCTTTCCATCTGACGTTTGACTTCCTCGTCCTTGAACATTGTCGCCTTTCTCATTTTCTCCTTCCACATATACCTTTAACGTTTGACACCTGACACTTTACCTTAGACATAAGGCTCCCACTTTCGACCTCGGAAACCTGATTTTTGGTTTTCTACCCCTGGCGAATAGCCAGATAACTTTCATTTTCCTAAACTCGACATTCGACCCAACATTTGTTGTGGCATTCAACCTGACATTTGACCATCACATTTGACCTTCAACATCTGAACTCTTATTATCTAACCCTTCGACATTCAATTCTTGAAATCCAACTATGGACATATAGTCAAATAAATTCCTATCTCCAACAGTTAAACCTGTGACATTTGAAGCCTGACATTTGAACTTTTACATAAGGCTCCCACGTTTGATCTTTGACATATTTTTGATCTTCAACTCCTGAAATATAGGCAGATCACTTTCAATCTCCAACAGTCGAATTCTGACTTTCAACCTTCCACACCTAACCCCTGACATTTGCATTATGACATTTATTCCTTGATATCTGACATTTATCTTCAGATCCTAAAATACAGCCACTTTACGCTCATCCTCTTACACTTGACCCCTGGAAATCTGACTATAGACCCATAACCCTTACATCAAACCTTTCTCATCCAGCATTCGACTCTTCGAGCCAGAAGTATGGTACCTTTTACTATGACCTTTACATCCTCTTACATTTGACCCTTGGCATAAGGCCCTCACATTTGACGTTCCACATCTCACTTTGGATCTTCTAACTCTGAAATATTACCAGATAACTTTCAACCTTCCACATTTGACCCTTGAAATTCGACCCTTGGCAGAAGGCACTCACATTTGACCTTTGACATACAGTTTCAATCTTCAACCCCCTAAATATGGTAATTCGACTGAATACCTCTTATATGTGAGCCCTTCCATATAAACCTTGACATTTGATCTTTGGCATCTGATTTTTTACCTTTTAAAGCTGGAATATGGTCATCTCACATTTGATGTTTGAAACATGGCATATAGGCGATAAATTTCAACCTTCTACATTTTCCTCTAAACATTTGGCCCCTGACTCTTTATTCTTGACATTTGACCATTGACACGAGGTTCTTACATTTAAACTTTGATATCTGATTTTTGATCTTTCACTCCTGATATTTGTTCGTGGACATAAGGCCCTCAAATTAAACCTTTGACAGCTGACTTCCATACTTCAGCTCTTAGTTTATAGCCACACACATTCTAGGCCTTTGCATTTGACCCCTGGAATTTACCACTTGACTATGAACCCTTTGATTCAATGTTTCTAATTTTAAGTTTGACCTCTTAATCCTGGAACGTAGCTATTGAACTCCCGTCACCTTCCACATGTGACCTCTGACATTTGACTTTTAACCTCAGACCCTCACATTTGACTCCTGTCATGTAATTTTTGTAATAAAACTCCTAGAATAAGGTCAGAAAGCATTACACCTTGACATTTGACCCCTAACATTTGACCCCTGACATTTGACTCTCCACATATAGCCCTCTCATTAAAATTGTTACGTTCAAAATTTATATTTCAATCCTGGAATATGGCCAGTTAACTTTAATCTTTCAACATTTACCTCCTGACATTTGACTCCTAAGCTATAACCCCTGCATTTGAATTTTTCTATCAGACATTTGATCTTTAAATTCCGAAATGTTGCCAGTAAACTTTTTATTATTGACAAGTTGCACATAGATATCAAACTTCCAACCTTTAGTAATAACCCCTGCCATTTTACGCTTGACATAATATACAGTCCTCACATTTGACATCTTATCTTTGATCTTTGACCGCTAAGTTATAACTTGTTGAATTTCAGCCTTTCAAATTCGACCCTTGAAATAAGTCCCTCATATCTTATCTTCCATGTCTGATATTTGGTATTTGACTCCTGATATGCATTGACTTACTTTTGAACCTTTTACAACCTTTCGAATTTTACCCCTGACATGAGTCCCTCTAAATTGACATTTTTCATCTGATATTTGATTTTTCAATCCTGGAATATGGTCCTCTCACTTCTGATCTCTGACCTCTGTGTTATAGACAGTCCACTTTGAAATTTTTAATTTGACCTTATTTCGTTTGAAATTTGATCTGAGGCCCTGACGTTTGAACTTCTACGTACGGAATTCATCTTTTATTCTTCTAACTATAAATCTTTGATCTCTGAGTATATGAAAACTTAACTTACCACCTTTCACATTTGACCCCTGACAATTTACCCTTGACATATGGTCCTTACATTAGACCTTTGACTTCGTCTTTTTATCTTTCAACTCTTGCATATAACTAGATAACTCTCAACCTCTTACATTTGACCCTTAACCTCAAACCCCCTCATTTGTCTTTTCCCATCTGACATTTGTTGTTGAATCCTTGAATATGGCCAATAAACTTTTCCAGCCTTTTACATCGGACCCTCGTCATTTGATCCTTAACCTTAAACCCTCACATTCAATTTGTCATCTGAAATTTGACCTTCAAATCCTAAGTTAGAGCTGCTTCATTTTGAATCCTTGCCCCTAGAGCATAGAGACACTCAACTTTTTACTTGTCACATTTGACCCTTGACCTTTTTCTCTTGACATATAGCCTGTACATTTGACACATGACCCCTGATAGTCGACCATTGTTCTTCAAGCTCTGGATTTGACCTCTGTTATCTCACATTTGACCTTTCATTCATGAACATGGAGCCGGTTAATTCTTCTTCTTTGAACCCTGGGAATATGGACACTTGACTTTCAACTTTTCACATTTCGTCCCTGGAATTTTACCCTCGGCATGTCGCCCTTAAATTTGACCGGTTACATCCGACTTCAAACCTTCGAAACCTGGTATATTAATAGTTATCTTTCAGCCTTTTACATTCGACCCTTGACCTCTCACCCTCTCATGATTCTTCTCCTATTTTACATCAAGTTGATCCCTTGCATACAGATAGCTAGCCTTCAGCCAATGACAGTTGACCCCTTGCCCGTGACCTTGTACTCAGGGACTTCACATGTAACCTTTGACATTTAGCCTTTGATCTTTGAACCATGCCCTCTTGACTTATAACCCTCCCCTCGTGAAAATAAGAGATCAAGATCTTGACTAAGAACTTATACAAGAAATTGCGCAAGAAATATCAAAAGAACCATAGTAAGTTCTTATGGAAGTTCTTACAAGTGGTTTTCGTTTCACATAGTTACCATCATGGATAAGTTCTTGTACAAGAACTTATACAAGTTCTTGTATAAGTATATA
>WSXT02031116.1:0-13720 GCA_011762715.2 Neuroterus valhalla | reverse complement strand
GGTGAGATTACCATCGAGCGCGAAGCGCGAGATCCGGAAGGCGCGCGCCATAGGCGCGCTCAAACTTGCGAGCGAAGCGAGCCGCGCGCGATGAGAATGTGCCCGCGCAGCGGGCAGATTTTTTTCTTATAGGAAATACGTGTTAAACTTCACGGGGCCTTCGTCACATCTAAATTTTTTTTTTTTTCGACAAAAAATGTGCGTTTTTTTTTTTCGTGGATCTGAACTAATTTTTGGGCATTCCGCATAAAATTCGAAAAAAAATTTTGGACCACTCTAGTGTACACTGCACATTCAGACATTTCTGTTTCACTGAGGGAATCAATGCTTAGCCAGTTCGCAACGCGGATATAGAAGTTTCAACTCCCGAGCAAGCATATCAAGCTTTTAAATATTTGAGTTAGGCTCACTTGATTGGATATATTCCGAATGTTTCCTTCTCCAGTTTGAAGCAGTTTTCAATACCCTTGATCAATTTTAAAAACTGAAGATTCACAGTAACTGAAATGATTTCTCTGCTGGAGTTAACTAGTCTGTATAAGCTGCAGAAATCAAAGCTAATGCTCTCGAGGATAGTTCAACTTTATTGGTTGATGAGATTAGAGTTGAGTTTGATACCCTTGATACAGATCACGAGCTGAAGGTTTGAACTGACTAGGATGATTTCGCTGCTGAGTGGTTGGCGCTCTAGAAACTACGGAAGTCAAAATTGATGCTCTTGATGATAGTTCAACTTTATTGGTTATAAATTTGAAGCTGATTTCAATGCCCTGTACCTGGATCACGAACTGAGTGGTTACAGGAACTTGAATGATTTCACCTCTATAGTTGTTGCCGCTATACAAGCTGCATAAATCGAAACTGATGGTCTTGAGGATTGTTCAGCTTCATCGGGTAATGAGTTTAGAGCTGAGTTCGATAACGTTGATACAGATTACAAACTGAAGATTCACAGTGACATGGATGGTCCCGCTGCCAAAGTTGTTGCCACTGTATAAGCTGAGGAAGTCAAAACTGATGCTCTTGAGTATAGTTTGACTTCATTGGTTACGAATTTGAAGCTGATTTCAATACCCTGCACCTACATCATGAACTGAATGGTTAGAGTTGCTGGAATGATTCCACCGCTACTGTTTTTGCCGCTGTACAAGTTGCAGAAGTCAAAACGGATGCTCTTGAGGATAGTTCGATTTCATTAGTTACAAATATGAAGCTAATTTCAATACCCGTACTTATATCACAAACTGAATGGTTACAGGAACTGGAATGTTTTCACCACTATAGGTGTTGCTGCTGTACAAGTACAAGAGGATATTTCAACTTTATTGATTGATGAGATTGAAGCTGAGTTTGATACCCTTGCTACAGTTCACAAGCTGAAGGTTTCAACTAACTAGAATGATTTCGCTGCTTGAGTGGTTAGCACTCTAGAAACCAGGGGAGTACAAACTGATGCCCTTGAGGATAGTTCAACTTTATTGGTTTTAAATTTGAAGCTGATTTCAACTACCTGCACAGTGTACCTAGATCACGAACTGAGTGGTTACAGGAACTGGAATGATTTCACCTCTATAGGTGTTGTCTCTGTACAAGCCGCATGAATCGAGACTGATGCTCTTGAGGATAGTTCAACTTTATTGGTTGATGAGTTTATAGTTGAGTTTGGTACCTTTAATATACATTACAAACTGAAGATTCACAGTTACATGGATGGTTCCGCTGCTAAAGTTGTTGACACTGTACACGCTACAGAAATCAAAACTGATGCTTTCGATGATAGTTCAAATCTCATTGGTTGATGAGTTCGAAGCTGAATTTGATACCCTTGATATAGATCACAAACTGAAGGTTTGGAGTTACTAGGATGATTTCGCTGCTGGAGTGGTTGGCACTCTAGAAACCACAGAAGTCAAAACTGATGCCATTGATGACTTTATTGGTTATAAATCTGAAGCTGATTTCGATACCCTGCACATACATCATGAACTGAGTGATTACAGTGATTGGAATGATTTCACCTCTACAATTGTTGCCGCTGTACACGCTTCATAAATCGAAACTGATGCTATTGGTGATAGTTCAAATTTTATTGGTTGATGAGTTCGAAGCTGAGTTAGATACCCTTGATACAGATCACAAACTGAAGTTTTATAGTTACTAGGAAGAATTCGCTGCTGGAGTTTTTGTCAATCTACAAGCAGCAGAAAATAAAAATAATGCTCTTGATGATAGTCCAACTTCATCGGTTAATAGGTTTGAAGCTGATACCAAAATCCTTTATCAAGATTACAACCTGAAGGTGTACAGTAACTGAGTTGATTTCGCTGCTGGAGTTGTTGGCACTTCAGAAACTACATAAGTCAGGACTGATACTCTCGAGGATAGTTCAACTTTATTGGTTGATGAGTTTAAGGTTGAATTCGATAGCTCTTTAATATCACAAACTGGAGTTCAAGAGTCTCAAGGATGATTCAGTTGCTAAAGTTATTGTCACTGTACAAGCTGCAAAATCAAAACCGATGCTTTCGAGGATAGTTAGGCTTCATTGTTTGATAAGTAATGTAGAACAAGAGACTAACACTCAAATGAATATATTTATCTGCATAAATAAGTATCAAAGTATGGTAGTATTTGTGTATATTGTTCCTATATATTTTCAGTATCATTGCTAGAAGTACATTGATGCGTTAGCTAGAAATGCATAGACACTTCAGCCAGAAACTGCAGCAACAAAGGCTGTCAAGTTCCACATTATTCTCCACCTGGAATCTCTTGTCAAACTTGGTTGGATGTGACACCTGAACTATTCCAGAAATATGACCATAGGTGCAAGAATAAAAGTTTTTAGGAACTGTACCTATATTTCCCCTTCCAGAAAATCTATGCAACACAACTAACTCTTGAGGAAGTCGAAATCCAGCTAATCTCATCAACTCGGATAACAAGGATTTTTCGGTCATAGACCTAATTCTTCTTCCAGTAGGTCTCTAGTTAACATTAAGCTTTGGGTTAAGCTAGCCCGGATGAGGTTGGAAATAATCTCTTCAAGAAATGAACAAAAACAATGGAGTGCCCGGTAGATAATTTTCATTTTTTAGAATTTGAATGCTGAGGTATGAAATGGAGGTATATCTGGAGCATTACAATGTCGCAGTCACTGGTTCTGCTTGGCTCAGAGACATATAAATAATTTTATATACAAGACGATTATGCATGTATGTTATACGCAATGCCAGAAGATATAGGCGGAATATTCCGAGTCGCGCGTCTTTACATTTCAAATAAGTCGACGCTCGGCCCTGGACCCTTATACGTATTCATTATTGCTACGCCTGCAGATGTGTATGCATTCGAATCACTGGACATCCGTGCGTCTCGCGGGACCGAATTTTCTTATTTGTCATAAATTAGAACCCGATTGCGCAGCTTCTTCCAGGACGCGCTTGTTCCATTCTTATCTGCATTTTACCTTGCCTGCCGCGCCGATGCGATGCGGAGACGCTTTGCTTTGTCGTTGACGGATCTTGAGATTCCAGCTCCAATTTAACGTTCACTTTCAAACGCGTTGCAATTCAACTTACATGGGACTGTTTCGTAAATGGAAATTTAGAATTTACATTAAACAAATCTTGTCCTCAAATAGAAACATTCAATGTTTGAAATAGCCAATCATTCTTATTCAACTAAGAAATTCTTGAGTGTTGGAAACCAAATATCCTGTACTAAATCTGCTGATCAAGGTTTCGGACAGTTCTATAAAAAGCTTAGAGGAAGAAGGTGTCCAAAGATGAATAATTGTACGGTTGGTGCGAATGAACAAATCCATCCATTTTTCAAAATTCTTCTACATCCACGTTTCTCAAAACTTTTCGAAAATTTTCTGACTTCCCCAGGTATTTCAGGTTTTCTAGCAATCCTCAGTCACATTTTTTATCTCGAAGGAGGGGGAATTCCAGTGTTCAATGAATCCGATGAATGATTCTGAATGATATTTTGAATTACTAGACGTTCTTGATCACTGGTTCCGATTATATTTTCCTGAGCCTTATTTTATACAAGTCCGTTCCTTGAATGGAAATTTTAAATTTACATTATACAAATCTTGTCCTGGAATAGGAACATTCAATGTTGGAAGCAACCAATTATTCTAATTCAAATACGAAATTCTTGGAAATTTGGAATACCAAATATCCTATACTAGATTGTTTGATCAAGGTTGTAACAGAAAGCGGACACATTTTTCCATTCGTTTCTACCGTAGAATCTCTCAACTCAAGAAACTGTTCTCAAATTCGAACATCGAATTTTCCTTCTTCTCCAAGAATATTAAGGAAGCATAAAATAGTAAAAAATCAAAAAATAATTCCAATTCCTATCTCAGATTATTAGACACTCCAAAACACTGACTCCGATTCCCCATTAAGAAAATGAGTAAAGAGATTCTACGGTAGGTGCGAATGAAGAGTATTCCTGAATTTTCTGAAATTTTATGACATCTACTGGAACCCCATGAGTTCTTCGGAACTTCATTGCTTTTGCAGGTCCATTTCTTCTTTTTTCCTTGTCTAGACGCTGTACGAATTTTCTTAGTGAAACGTAAATTTGTGGAAACAAATGTGGTAGGGAATCTGTAACGCAGTGAATCGAATCCAACCCATTCACGGTTGTGGAGGACTGTCCTCGTTATCTTTTATAGATAGGCAACCCCTCCCATACGCCACTGCCATTATCACGTGAATCCTTTTATTTATAGGAAATCGATCGTATTCAAATCCACCCAACTCCATTCCCATTCGAATGGCGATGCGCATTCTTACCCATTCAGTTTCGCCCTGGTAGATGTTTCTAAGAAAAGAGAACGATTAGGCAATTCAAATGATGGGGCCGATTCCTCGTTTATATATATATTCCGCATCACTAGCAAATTTACGTCACCTTTCATGACACGAATAAAAATATAAAAAATTCGTAATGGTAAAGTGATTTGAATCCAATTAATTTCAGACGTGAAGGCTGTAAATCATGGAAACTTTGAAGTTCAAAGTCAGAAATGACGTAAGAGAAAAACTTGTGATCACGGTTTTGGACAGTTTTCGCAATTGAGTGATTTCACGCTAGGTGCGAATAAAGATTTTTTATTTTTTTTACTTCTGGGCTCAGAAGGGCAATTTGTTTTTCAACCAAAAGTCCAAAATCCGAACAAAGGCGTTGCATATCATTCCGATCCAATTCTAAAATTAAATTCATCAACCCGTAAATACTGTTAAATCAAAATTTTCAAAGAACGAATCAAGAATATTAATGGTTGGATGCATCCTATTTGGAAACTACAAATTACACATTAGATTCTTCGGCCTTTCACGCATTGAGAAGACAAGCAACATTAAACGCGTGTTTCCAGGCAAGAATATTTCAAGGGACTTTGTGATGGACGTTTTAAGTGCGTATCTGTTAGAAAAGTGTATGTGTATGTGCGATAATTGCGATCGTACATAAAACGTAGATAAGAGGGCTCAGGCTGACCACCCGAGTCTACGGAGCGCGAAGCGAACATGCGGTACAAACATAATGCGCTAATAATTGAGCTTTTTGTCAGACTGAGTCTTGGGCGTTTCAATCGTTCTTGAGCCGTGTAAATACAGTACCGTCCAGGAGTATGCGGACGCCTACAAAACTAGCGATTAAAAACATGCACTCACTCCTTGCATGCAATATTTAGAATGTTACCAAATAAGGAAGATGTAAACGTACAATATCCTTAATTTCTCTTTAATTTAGGAGATGATAGTAACTGAGTACCAAGTAGCCTAACTGCAATAATATAGTTAGAACAGTTACCACTATGACCTTGCAGATTGAAACGATAATCGCCTTCCTACAATCATTTGTAACTTTACCTTTCACAACACAGATATCTGTCTTTGTCAAAAAAGCTAGGGATTGGAGACTTTCAGGCAGAGACAGATTGTCATCTCCTGTGGTTGCGTGGACCTTGGAAAAGAAGAATGCTTCTTCAGAAAACATGGTGTCGTTCGGAATCTATGGCATGAAGATTTTGATGTTTAGCAAGCAACTGGGTCTCACTACTTCAGGGAGCATTACGCGTTCCGAACTGCTAAAAATTCTTGTTGATCGTTAGGAAACACACGTCAGGGCTGCTGCCGTCAAAAACACGAATTTTTGTTTACAATATTCTACCTCCTCCTTTCCTTAACATATCATGCTTGAAATGAGTGCATGTTCTTAATCGCTAGTTTTGTATGAGTCCTCATACTCTTGGACGGTACTTTAATAGGACCGAGGATGTAGTCAAGCAATGAACTGTACCGCATTTCGTCGCGTGCGATTATCTCGTAAATGTCAGAACGATGCGACGTTTCTGGTTTTTTTACGTGCCAGTTTTATTTCCGTGTCTAGGATATCCGGCACGCATTCGGGAACATCCCTATCTCCACACCAACATTGGTGGTTGGCTCGAAACGGCACGAAACATGGTTTTTTGAGCCAAGTATCTCGAGACATATTACTTCATACCCGTAGATAATTCTCTCATCATGTTGGAAATCAACAACTGTTAGGGAGAGTGCATAAGAACACAGAAGGAAAAAAACAATAGATGAACGGCACATCGATTCCAGGTGAAAGATTTGCTGCAGAATGCAATTATTCTTGCTGGCTAAACTTCACATAAAGTTGAGGCTGTTTCATAATTCTAAACTTGCCTCAGTCGTCTTTTGTCAATTTTCATTTAGAAAGTAGCAGCTGGCGACACCAGGGACATCTACTGTCAATAAAGTTCACTTAACAGGCGATTCCCAGCTGCCCGTTGCATTTTGCTTAGGTCTGTAAAATAGGTTCTAGTATCTTCACAATAGTTTATATTTCGGAAGAGATTTGTCATCAAGAATAGTATATTATATGGCGAGTCGCGAATGGCTGAGATTACTTACGAGTGTGGAGTTGCTGTCCCGAGCGAAGCGAGGACAGCACCACGCGAGTCAGTGATCTCAGCCATTCAACATTCGCCACTCGCCATGTACAATATTTTTCATAAAAAGTGCATCGAAAAGTCGACTTTCGACGTTTCTCGAATGATATAGAAATAAGAAAAATTAGAGCAATTAGGTTATGGTCGACAACATGTGGCAATCACATATATAATTACGTTAATGGGTTGGCATTATTGCCAACTATTGCCACTAGTCGCCACTAGTGGTGAATAGAAATCTCTTCAGTAATACACAATATTGGCATCGCTCAAGAGGCATAGAAAGTCGACGTTCCGTTGCACGTATTATGAAAATATGTATTAATTTTTATTATTTGAAACCAGCTGTTCCTTTAGGCTCAATATTCGCATTTCAGCGTGACGCAGTAAGATGACGTCTATAAACCATTTTCTGAATTTGAGCCTAACTTTCCTCTTTCCTGCTCCTAATGGAACTTGATCGAACAGAATAAATTCGCTGAAAACAGAAGGAACTGAAATTAAACTTTTCCTCGGAATATTTCCAGGCGACGAAGCATTTCCAGAGGAGCAATTACTCCTGAATAGGCAGTGACCGCATTTTTATCAAGAGCTCTTGACTAAAGGAGGTGGAATTATCTGGAAGTTCCCAATGGAAGCTGGTTCGTCATTATTCACCCCAGCGTCTTTAATTATTTAGCCCCGTGTCGGTCATCGAGGCTCGTATTACACCCCTTGACAGTCGATTTTTTAAATCCTCCACGATCGATGGTCCCTCTAAATACCCCCACTATGGCGAAACTGTTCATACGCGCGCACGTCCCTGCATAAAAAGTATCTAAGATCACAGACACTCTCTCCTGAGTTAGTCCGAAATACGATTCTTGCATACATATAAAAAATATCCATATACACATATACTCTTTTTCTGGATATTATGAAGAGGGTCGCCAGGGCAGGTCGGTCCTTCGGATACGCGGGTAGGGTGGAAGGAAAATTGACTGAAGAAACCCGTGTCCCAACCCCGAAATCACCGCACTCGGCACGTGTGTAAACTTTCTTGAATTTCCTTAGGCAAATATTGCCCGGCTTCGCGAGTGTGCGAGCGGAGAGTCGGTACGAGGCAAGGGACCCTTAGGGCCAAGAAAATGAGATTTTTCTCCGACAGCGAGTTGGATGGCCTGGTTGGGGGAATGAATTTGAAATTAGTTCATACGGGACAACCTAGGGACTTGTATTACCTGAGAACTTGCTCATCTCTCTATGTATATCATATATGTGTGGGGACGTGAAACCTTCCCGTTTCGCTTCAGAGCCACTCGCTTTCTTTTAAGTTTCTGACTTTCCAGCAGCTAATGCATACACAAATAAGAGAAGCTTCCCAACTTACTCCGTTTTCTGTTTACAAACTATAATTGCCTTTTGATTAGTTTCCTAAAAACGCTTCCAGCGGCGAAGAGATTTACAAACTTATTCAAGTTAAATTGCATGTAGGCATGATGTTATTTTCTTTTGTTCCATGTTCTTTTCCTTTTGTCTGAGAAGGAAAGATGTTTAGTAGCTTCGTCCCAGAAGCATTTGGAATTTCGGAAGTAGAACTTTTATTGGCGTGTTGTGAACGAAAAAAGTGGTGACGCACCTAGTGGAACGGTGACACGTCATTGGGATCACCAGGACGGTCCGAATGTACACTTGATCCTCAAGAGAAGCTACCAAACTTTCCTCTTTTCTCTGTTCTCTGTTTACAAACTATAAGTGCCTTATGATCAGTTTCCTAAAAACGCTCTCGAAGGGAAGAAGATTCCCGAACTTATTCAAGTTGAATTGCATGCAGGCATGAAGTTAGTTCCTTTGTTTCATGTCCTTTCTCTCTAATCTACGACGAAATATTGTTTAGTAGCGTGGTTAAAGAGGCATTAAAAATTTTGGAAGTGAAACTTCTTCGAGCGTTCTGCGAATTGGCAGAGCAGTCATAACAGTGAAATGGTGAAGCGCCACTGTTTTACATAGGGATCGTTAAGGCGGTTTCAATGACGCTATTTGTTTACTGCATGGTTAACATCTAGGCCACTTTGACTCTCAAGAGAATATTATTCCTCGGTCAAATTAGTACAACTATTAAAAAGTCTTTACTTACATTTGGAAGAGTAGTATAATAATGTAAGAGGAACTCACCTGTAACAAAAAAAGGAAAATATATTAGGTTCAACATGCATGGATCCAGAAACGTTAATCGCTGTCTCTCTGGGTGTCCTCATACTCCTAGATGGTAATTTATCTTCAGGATTTTCATTAGCCTGAATAAATTCGCGGATCTCCTCCATCCCCCGCAGTTCTCCAGAAAAACGAAATTATTGCTAATGACAACATTAGGGGTAGGAATGACATGTTGGCAAGTGCTGCAAGAAGATTCCGAGAGCAAATGTCTAAATTACAGCATTACTGTCCGGAAGGAATCGCGGGAAGCCAAGGAGGTTCCCGTGGGTGAGGGTGATCGTCCGGGAACGGCAATCATCCCTACTTGATGAGTTCTTATTTTCCCGGTGGAGTTTTAAAAACGGCCGTTTGGCATGCAAGTCAGCGCACGCTCTGGTCCCTCAGATTTATTTCGATTAGTTTTTTTCTCCCTGCTGCCACAACCTTAGTGTCTTCATTCCCCATCTGCATGTAACCTCTCCTAACTTCTCAAGAATGCGTATAGCAAGCGAAGATTACAATTCGAGGCCTGGTACTCATTTTCAAAATCTGAAATTTTGTCAATAGTAGCATAAATTTGGACAAATAGAGTACCAAATGGTAATCAAATAGAATAACATCTAGGAGTATAAGGACACCTAGAGAAGTAGCGATAAAAAATATTCACTCCCTTCTTGCATCTTATAGACAACATTATGAGTGGTTTTTAACTGATGGATGTTCCCATTCGGCAGGGTCTTCCTCACACTGAAGGAAATGGTTTGATAGGATAAGAAGCTTTTCTTCAGTGGATATGGTATTAGCCGCGACAACTATTAGGATGTTGGAACTAACTGACCAGTTTTGTACGGCAACAAGTTGTCGTTAGTATACCTGCGTAGTTCATATTAGTAACGATGGGGATTGTAAGCTCAACCAATGAGAGTAGTCACATGTACGACCAATGTATTTTTCAGCCAAAAGAACCATCAAGGCAGTGGCATACATTCCAAAATAAATTATTTGGTTCCACGGCTTTATTAGTTGCCCTAATCAACAATTTTTTCTTATAGATATCATAATGATCCTAGCAGACAATTTGTCTCGATTTTTGATGAAGACTAAAATAATGTACCTCATACTGGGATAGAAAATATACTATAAAATAAAATCGAATCCAAGCCATTATTATGGAAGCAGATTGAAAATATTAAGCCAGCAGTGCACTATAAATTAATGTTGGTATCAATAATCCCCTTTCCATTCTAAAAAGTATTATAATTCGACGCACCCCGCTTCTCAATATCGTCCATCGATGAAGCTGGAAGGGGCTTCCCCTTTTGACCGTAAAAATGAAAAGCTTATCTTTCTCCTCTGCAGCAGTTTTGCTGAGAATTTTAAGCAGGCCTATCGTTAGAACATTATTGATTTGTGTCTCCTTTAGGGATAATATTTTTGAACAATCGAGATAACCTTGAAATACAAAAGAAGATCTAGTTCAACCATAAATTAACAAGATTCCTTTTCGCTTCTTAGAAGAATATAATCAATTAATTAAGGAATAATTTAGAGGGAAGTAAAAATGTAACGAGCAAGGCACTAAAGAAGAATATGCAATGAGAAGAGTGTGTTTAACAAGGGAAGTGTTTCGTTGTTGGACGACCCCTTGCGGTCTATGGCTGGCAATCATCGAGTATTGAGCAAAAGATTACATTAGCAATACGCTATTGATATTTCATAGAGACGAGGCTCATAACGCGGCACGCACATGCGCAATTTCCAACATACGTACTCCCGAGAGAGTTCAATCAAGGCAAAAAATAATGTTCCCTTCTCCCCGAACTCCAGGCAATCCAATATTTCAGTACTCCTAATTGAGTTTCACCGCTTGGACAAAACCGTAAACCGCAAACTCAATGATATATCCTTCCGAGTTATTCTTCGTTAACTAATTCGGGCAACAATCAACCCTTCACTGGTCGTATTTACAGAATTCCGAAATTCTAGATTAGGATAACTTACACATGGGTGAGTGACCTTTGGGATATTAATAAGAGGGATCGAAACCGATTTTCAAAAACTATATACACGTGCTCGAATAGATAAAATTTATGATTAGAGTTTGGTATTATGTAAAAGATGTACAGTACGGATCAGGACTATGAGGACACCTGTAAAACTAATGGTTAAAGACGTTGACTCAGTTTTTATGTTCGGAAAAAGAGAAGATGTAATGATTGATAACAAAACATCGTGGACATTCTATTTTAGTCTTGCGGGAAAAAGAGTAATGTTAAAAATGTTTCTAATAAATAGAACCAAAAAGAGGACAGTGTAAAGAAACAGAATCAGTGATCAACAACATGCGATCACTAATTAGGTGAATGTCCTGCGAAGGATTACAATAATTTTTTAGATTCTAAAATCGCATGTCGTTACTTGTTTGCAACGTTTTTTCGCAACTTGAAACATTTCTGTTCTTCACTGTGCTCTAAGTCAGAAAGGGATGATTGTTTCTATATTTGACTAGATGATGTTACTAGGAATCTTCTGCTGCTTGAATGTGCTAGAAGTAATCAGAAGCGAGTATATTCCATGTTCGGAAAAGATGAATAATATGGCCCGATAATCCATCTATCGAGTTTAGAAGATCTTCCTCCTTAACGAAAATGTTTGAAATCTACTCATGGTATGTTTATACTACATGGAGGATCTGATGGTTAATTCAAATAAAGATCTTTGAGTAGAGAGTTCGTTCAAATAGTTTTCAGACATTTTTTTCGACTTTTTTTCTTATTGACCAACCTTAATATACCAATTTCGTGCAAGTAGGTAATGTTCTTGCAAACTTAGTGACTAGATTACGAATTAAAAATTCTTAGGGATTCCTCCTCCAAATGTTTTGGAGGATACTGAGTGAGTCACTTCAGATCAAGCATTAATCTCCTGAAAGAGTGTTACATTAGGGTAGTCCACAAAATTTTTATTTCTAAATTTTTATGCAAAGCGCCCGGAAATGTGTTTGAATTCACATAACAATAAACGCATTCTCTTTTTTTTTTTGAGAAAAAAATAATATTTAGTGATGCGCAAGCCCCATAAAGTTTAACACGTTTTCTCCAAAGGAAAAAAGAGTGAATTTCGAAATCGAAATTCACCATTTCTCTTCACAACGTTTTTTTGAAGCAGATTGTTTCAAATGCATGAAAAACTACTTTATACTGATAATCATATGTTTATTTAAATTGCTTACCCAATTTATTGTTTATAGCATTTTTCTCTTAGAAAAGGGTTAGAAAGTCAAGGTTTTTTCTGAATTTTTCAACTTATTTTGAATGTTACAGTTGGAACGAGGTAATAATTAATAGAAGTTAACAAGAATAATTGTTTATTTAATTTGTTATCGATTATAACTATATCCTCTCAGAATAATGCTACAAAGTTGCGGTTTTTTTCTGAAATTTTCAACTTTTTATCCACTTTTCACTTGAAGTAAGTAACTATTTAATTTCATTTAGCAAAAATGATTGTTTAAACAAATTGTAGATGTTTATAGCTATCTTCTCCAAGATAAATGATACATAGTTGTGGTTTTTTCCTGAAATTTGTAACTTCTTATCACTTTTTCCATCAGATTAAAGTAATAATTATTTCATGTTGAAAAAATAATTGTTTAAACAATTTATTATCATTGGTCATAAAATTTTCGTCGCTTAATGATAAAAACTTGCAGTTTTTTTCTGAAATTTTCAACTTTTCGTCCACTTTTCTTTAAAGTAAGTAATTATTCAATTTCATTTAGCAAAAATAATTGTTTAAAAAAATTGTAAATATGAATAGCAATCTTCTTCTAGATTGATACTACATAGTTGCAGTTTTTTTCCTGAAATTTTCCACTTCTTATCACTTTTCGATTAGAATAAAGTAATCATTATTTCATGTTAAGAAAATTGTTAAAACAATTTATTATCATTTATAATAATATTTTCTTTGCTTCATGATAGAAGCTTGCGGGTTTTTCTTAAATTTTGAACTTTTCTTCCACTTTTCACTTGAGTTAATATTTAATCTAATTTAAAAAATAAATGTTTAAACGTATCATCATTGTTTATGGCTTTCTCCTCTTAGAATAGTGCTAAAAAGTTGCAGTTTTTCTAAACTCTTTAGCTTTTTGTCCGCTTTTCACTCAGTGAGGTAATAATTAAAGCAAGTTAGCAAACATGCTTATGTAAACAATTTATTATTGTTTATAACAATTTTCTCTGAGATAAGTGCTAGAAAGTTGTGGTTTTTTCAGAAACGTTTAACTGCACTGAATGGGCTTTGAATGAAATTCAATCAGATTGAATTATATTGAATTGATTTAATTGTTGGTTGAATTAGATTGTTTTTTATTTCAAACAAATTTTTACATTCTCATCATTTATGATTGAGAAAGTATTAGAATCGTCTTAAATTTCACATATTGAATTTTCAACGGATCTCCGAGTTTCGAGACCCACTGAAGCCGAAAATCAAGTTTTGGCGATGGTGTCGGTCTGTTGGTCTGTATGTCCGTATGTCCGGCCGTCCGTCCGT
>WSXT02031105.1:0-13721 GCA_011762715.2 Neuroterus valhalla | reverse complement strand
AACTCTCGAAAGAGTTACATTTATACTCCATAAAGTGTCAAAAGCTTACTCCATTTTTGGAGTGCACTCAACTACTCGAAGAAAAGAATTGAAAATCACTCCATAAAGAATGACTGTGTTTTAATTCTCATGAAGAGTAAATTTCAACTCCATTGGAGTTAAATTTAACTCTAGAAAATTTAGAGAGAAAATAAGGAATCGAGGTTACATTTTTCCTTCATTTCAGTTTCACTATTTGAATTAGTCATTTTCGACTGATTGAGTTTTAGTGAAAATTGCACTATGAAAATAGTAAATTTTACTCATAGAAATGGTGCAAGAAAACGATTTCACTACTTCAATAGTGAAATAGCTTTTACTAATTCGAATATTGAAATTTTCACTATCTCAGATTTAAAGATATATTTCAATCAAATTTAGCTATTATGAAATAGTTTTTTATTCTCTTAAACTTATTATTTTTTTGGAGATTTCATTTGATTTTTAAAACTTTCTCCCTAAGGAGAAACTGAAAATCTATTATTCTGTGATCTTCGTATGCACATCTTGTTCAGTTTCTGACAACAAAATGCAATTCAAACAGTTACATGAGCAATTATCAAATAACTGGTCCTATTCAGTTCATAACCCACTGGTCAAATCAGTGATGTCCTTTCTTACTGATAGAACCGGTCTAGCTATTTCCATCAGTGAAATTTCACTGAAAACCAGTGAAATTCCACTGATTCAAACCAAGAGAGTACACATTCAAATTTTGACTACGTCATAGACTACCATTTGCCCTTAATATGATCAATGCGCATGGAAATATAATGTGCAGTAATCAGGGCAGGGGCGGATCCAGAAAAATATTTCAGGGGGGGGGGGGGGGTATAGTAAGTAAAAAAAGTACACCTTATGCACATCTGAACCGCGCCAACCTGGAATGCAGAGTGTCAAAAATTTCGGGACGGAGTATGAGACTTGAAATAAAAGAAGAAGAGGATGAACAAAAAAGTTGATACTTTTAAACATTTCAGAAAAAAGAATCGTACATTATTCAAACAACATTTTCAACACCTTCCAAGTGATCGAAGTATATTAAAATAGATGTATAGTATCCATATTTGGAATTCTATAGAATTATAGGAATTGTGAAGATTTAAAAATGCTGAAGAATGTTCAGATCACCCAAGCTGAAAAATTGTTCAAAACATAATTCTAAGGACAAGTTTTGCATGAAAATACCCGAAATTTCCAAATTAATATGCCTAACTCGTTTCTGGCCTTTTCCAGAATTCCAATCGACTTGTCAAGAACTCTAGCCTCTAGAGTCTAAAGGATGGAAGAATAATTATAAAGTCTAATTTGGATTATCAGTATTCAGTGGAGAAACATGTTTTGGATGTGAGTGGGAGAAACGCTCAAGTATGAAATTTTGAAAGGTCGAGGTCTTGGGGCGACATGGGGCTAGGTCGGCCAGGGGCGCTAGGGGCTGAGGTTGACGGCTGAAGCGCTATTGGCGAAAAACAGGCACCCCACGCCGAAGCGTGCTGAGTGTCGAGCTTTTGCGAAGGGGACCTCGAAAGAGATCGATATCTCGACTTTCCGTCGCGCGATGCTGCGAGAACCTCATAAAGGTTCGAATTTGGTCTTGCACTCTTGGCTTGCCTAAACGGAAACAACATATCGTTTTATGCTTCACAATTTAGGGCGCATTTTTATGTGCCTTCAAGCGGCAACATATTAGGTATTATAACCTAACTAGAAACTATGTACCTCGGGAAATCAAAACAAGAATGTAGGTTTAACGAGGGGCGAGGGTGCATAAATAGATCTGAGCATGCATTCATAGACGTAGAGTATGAATTTGTCCGCTGCAAATAATTTCCAAAAATCAAATTGTTAATTGGAAATTTTAATTGAGGAATATCATGGAATTTGAGTGCAGAGAAAAAAATATTTGTGTTGTTCAATTCTTGAGAGAAAGAGAGGTTTAAAGTTCAATTTTCAGGTTGAATGTGATGTGTTATATGCTCTCTAAATCCGAAACAGTTAAATTGCGCTGTTTTCCAGTGAAATTGCACTGTTTGAAAATGTGAGAAGTCGTGCCCTGGAATCCAGTTAGAACTGTTGTGTGAAACAACGAAAAGTCCTGTTTCAAACAATAAAAAGTTACAGCTGGTCAACCGGCACTTTTTTACTGTGAGATCCAGCTGTTTTTCGAAGATTTGATTCAGCACTTTTTCACAGTTCAATCAGCGCTTTAACTGTAACATCCAGCTGCCAGAATGTTTTAGCAATTCGATATAGCACTTTAAAATTAAAAAAAAAAAAAAAAAATACAAATACAAATACAATTTTTCAATTTGTCTAATGGGAAAGAGAATGGGCCTAGAAGTCCTCCCTCGTCTTTTGGGGGCCCTTGTGCCAATAAAAATCGCTATCGATGCAATTACACCATAACCTCAAAACTTTCAGCGATTTTTATTATCAACTTTTCAATCATGGAAGAGTGTAGAAATTGTAAGAATATGGAATATTTTTGTTGGAAGGCTATCATTTTTCCTGGTAACATTTTCTATTCTGCAAAGTCTGCTCTCTTAGTTTGACCCAGTGTAATTTCACTGGTTTTCAGTGAAATTTCACTGATTGAAATAGCTAGAAGTCGGTCACTGAGATTCAGTGAAAATTCAATGATTGGGCCACTGGAACGTATTTCACTAGTTCTACCAATAAAAAAAGAGGTCACTGAATTTGACTAGTGGGTTCACTGAATTGAACTATTGACTTGGTAATTGCTCATGAAAATGTTTAAATTGCATTTTTTTATCAGAAACTGAACAAGATGTGCATACGAAGAGCACAAAATAATACTCTCTCAATTTAAATTAGGAGAAAACTACTAATTATTAGTAAAATTTCACTAATTGAAAAGGGGAAAAGTCAGCCACTAAAGATTAGTAAAAAACCACAAAATGGAATGGTGATTTTTGCCCACTTATTAAATTAGTAAGTTATGACTGAAGCAATAAGTGAATAAGTATTCATAAACTTTAGTAGAAATTCACTAGTGTAATTAGTAGATTTTGACTCGTCTTATTCTTAGAGCATTCTCATCGAAAGATTAGAAAAGTTCAACTAATGACAAAGTCAATATTCACTTATTTTGTAGGTTGATTAGAAGATTTTTACTATTGAAAATAGAGACGCATAATTTGAACAGCGAAAGTTACAAATATACGATATACAAACCATTTATTCTTCGGTCACTTAAAAAATTCTGCTAATTGAATATCAAACTTTGAAACTACTAATGTGGTTTGTGAAAATGTCACTGATCACATTAGTAATAAATGCACTAATTGGTGAGTCGTTTTAAAATTTTCACTAATTGAAAGGTAAACTTATAAATCACTCATTTATTTAGTAGAATTTGACTATCTTTTTTAGCCAACTTGTGGGATTTCAGTGATTCGATAGTAGATCACTGACCCACTAGTTGAATCAGTAAAAATTTCACTAATTCAGAGTGAGAGAGTAGATTTTCAGTTTCTACTAAAGAAGAAAGTTAAAAAAAAATCAAATAAAATCTCCATCAAAAATGATAATTTTTTAGGTTAAAAAATCATTTTTTAATAGTTAAAATTTGCCTAAAATATAAATTAATGTTGGATTCATTCCACCGATTGAATCAGTAGATATAAATCACTAGACAACCAGTGTTTTTGATGCCACTAATTCAATTCAGTGAAAATTTTTTCAAGATCCTTCACTAACATTCACTAATTACCCAGTAAAATGGGAAGTCACTGATTTACCAGTGAGAACTAGGACTACTGATTAAAATAGTTAAAATTTCTCTGGTTCAAACTAAGAGAAGGTCCGATTCCATTTTTTTTATCTAAATGCATGGAAAACTGTTTTTCACGACATTTTGTTTATTAAAACTTTAAGTTCACCGTTTCTGAAAATACTGGAACCTCGCTTCAAGCCACCCCGGTTAATACTCTTCCAGGTATTTCGTTTGTTGATCAGGGGATCTGAGGGAACGAGCAGGAGGCGTGGCCCGAGCTGTGATACGTCAACAGGGACGCACATGCGTCTACCCTACATTTGTGCATAGAGCATTTGGAGCTCAAAAGCAAAATGTCGACTGCTATAATTTGATGATTGTGCGAATTCACTTTTATGAAAGCTCCTCCGGCTCTAACGAATACAAAAACTACCAAACGGTAGAGAACTATTGTTGCTTCATTTTTACATAGGTTGTATAGTTTTCCTAGAAATTAAATTTTTTAATTACATTTTTAAGATTCAAACAAAAACTACGCGTCCAATCAGAATAACAAATTTATAGATCTTTTTCGGGTGAACAACTTTTCTTTATCAATCATCTGTATTAGCCTCCGTCATTTTTTCCAAAATTCCATTATTTCATCTTCATAGTCATTTTTCTTGATTTAAATGAAAACTATATATCCTATTCAAAACCATTAATAACACATTCGTAGATATTTTTCTGGTAAAGAACTTGTGTCTATATTTGTTTTTTCCTTAGCTTGTGCCAATACTTCTTGAGCGAACAAAATTTGAATTTCTGATTTTTTGAGGAAATTCAAAAAGTTGTAATGATGATCTTGCAGAGCTCACAAAAAGAAACATTTTTTCTTCATATCTTGCGTTGTTGTATCTAGCTTACGAACTCGACTAAAGGCAAATCTAATAGATAATTTTTTTCACAAATTATCGTGTATACAGATAGACATGCAAACAACACATGCGTAAAAACTTGTTTTTCGGGTTCAGGGGGTCTCAAAACGTGGACATTCGATGAAAACGGAGGGGGGGGGGGGGGGGCTAACACAAATCTTATACCTTCTCTGATGAGAATGTAAAATACCTGATTTGTTGAGTATGAAAATATCTGAATTAGTTACAGTTGTAAATAAAACTTTGGGAAATTCAAAAGGGAAAGTTTGATTTCAAAATTTTCCGAAAATTCTGGTTAAATGAGGGGCAGGTTATGCTAACGAACCCTCATGTAATGCGGTTTTTCCGACTTTTCATGTAGTTCTTGACCATTGCGTAACACTAGGATAGTCCCCCTCTCCCCATTGTGTGTTCAATAGGCTGGATTTGCATTCATGCTACGAATATAGTCTAGGAGTTCAGATAGATATACATTATACATGGGTCGGTTCAATAGACTGGGTTTGTTCTCATGTTTAGAAAATAATCTAGGAGTTCAGATCTTCTTTAGCACTTTTGAAGACATAGCACACATACTGCAAAATATTGAGTAAACAGCATTATCTTTGTCCATTATATTCATGAGTAGATGAACTTCGTGCTAACCGAGTTTCTCAAAGACATCTTACGTGCCGATAGTCGGTAACATTTTCAAGACCACACATATATTTTCGCCTACACTCTTTGAATCTGAAACTTCAATTAGTAAGATCTGTCTAATTTTTTGTTGAATATTATTATTCCAAGCTAAATTTACTAATATGCAGTTATTTATTGAAATTTAATATAATTTAAGAATTTTAACTCATTGAATAGTTAATTGAATAAATTAGTAAAAGTTAAGTACAAAATTCGAATCACTTCACTAATCTCTGCTGTACGGAATTTTCCATAAAACTAATAACTAACCCGTTCAAGTATAGCGCTATAGGACTAGAGTTACGGTAAATTTCAAAACTTTAGTCATGAAGAAGCTGGATAGGGGTTGATCTAAAGAAAAATTTAGTAACTGTAGACAGTTCGAAAAATCTGTAATGTATGTAGGCGAACTTATACTTAATCATTTAGTTGAAAACTTAGATCTTAAAATTTGGAATCAGATTTACTCAATTTACAAACGCTATCAATGTAATCAGTGATCAGCAGGTCTAATATTTGAAAAACTCATTTAATAACCAAACTGACTGTTATCGTAATTACTCTGGAAATATTAACAAAACATCTGGTTGGTACAGAATCTCTACAATTTTCGCTGGGTTTCTACATTCAAACCTAATCACACAAATCAGTAAATTTACTCTCTTAGTTTGAACCAGTGAAATTTTCACTATTTCTATCAGTAGCCCTAGTTTTCACTGGTAAATCAGTGACTTTTTCCATTTTCACTGGGGAATCAGTGGATGTTAGTATAAAGGACATTGTAAAAGCTTTCACTGAATTGAATTAGTGGCAGCAAAACCACTGGTTTTTCTAGTGATTTATATCTACTGGTTCATTCAGTTTCTGATCACAAAATGCAATTCAAATATTTTCATGAGCAATTATAAAGTTACTGGTCCAATTCAGCGACCGACTTCTAGCTATTTGAATCAGTAAAATTACACTGAAAACCAGTGAAATTTCACTGGTTCAAACTAAGAGAGCACTGATTTGTGTTTACAGGGTTCAACCGAAGAGAAATAAACGTTTTATTTGAAATAAATGAAAAACGTTCGTTGATTCCACCGAACAATTTCTGCAGGCGGTGGCAATCACGGGTTGAAGTATCCAGACGTGTGTCTGGTACCAACTGCCACTTTGATGAAAAATTTCACTGACAAACAATGAAGTATCACTGATTACCGCAGTTAAATTATCACTGATCGTCAGTGAAATCTATTTATCAGTAAAAGTAGATCTGTCTTTTATCAAATTACTGACAATCACTCAATCAGTGATAATTTGACTGGTGATCAGTGACATTTCACTGGTTGTCAGTGAAGTTTTTCACTAAAGTGATACCAGTGACACACTTCTGGCTATTTCAACCAGGAAATTCAGCTGGTTTAGTTCGAGAGAGTGGTTACCAATTATACTTTGTGTCAAAAATGATACAATTACATAAAATTGACAACTTCTAACATATTGTTCATTTTTCCCAACGTTTGATGACGTTGAATGCGTTTTGCTTTGACTGAATAGACGATCTTTGCAATGAACGTAGGTCGAAAATTCCAGAGATTTAATTTCTAGACTACAGCAATTACTTTCTTATCTCTCTTCATCAAAAACCCTCTTGATACTCTTGAAGACATAATACACTTGTTTTTTCTTCCAAATCTAACCAACATTTCCAAAGTCTACCTCAACCAACCAAAAGTGTCACAAGCCAAACACCGTCAATTCCTTTCTAATATCCAAAACTCCATCGACAACCTCCATGTACGAACTACACAAAAATTTCGCCTTTCGTCCACGAAGGAAGCGATTAAACTGATCAGTTTCGACCTGAAACTCGCCTAAAGTCACAGTAGTGAGTAAAGTGGGAAGAGTATTCGCGCTAACTATATAGCTATACTATTCCCAAAGTCCCTAAGAGAAACATTCGTTTTTCGAAGGGATGGAAGGTAAGAAGCTATGGTAGTGGTGGTAAACCAACTAAAGGAGAGGGGGTGTCGAAGAAGGGGAGGTGGGGGGTGGGAGACAGCGGCTCCTTTCAGCGCGATTGTCATTCATGCATTGTGAATCAGGGATTTATTTTTAGAACCGGCGAATGAAAGTGGAGTAGGTACTCGTAGTAGTCGTAGTAGTATAATGTCAGGGGTGAGGAGAAAGAGGAGAAAACTGACTGTGGGGCAGAAGGGGCAGGGGGCCCGGGGGGAACGATGAGGAAGACGTTCCCCCGATCTGTGAGTAAAACGTACGTTCTCGTTGTACACGTGCTTCTTGTCCACACGTATGGGCGGACACGTAAAAAGGTGCACGTGCACTCATACTTCCATGAAGCAGATATTGCCGACCTACCACACCAATCCACATACCAACACATTTTAACATATAAGAAAAGTAAACGATTTCACAGACCTAGCCTGTCGTGTGTGGCTCTGTATGAATGTGTGAACGCATACAAGGGCATGCAAAGTACGCAAGCTACGCAAGCGCTTGACGATCCAATAAATAGAAGGATCATTGACACCGTGCCACAAGGCGCCGGCGTTCTCCCGTTGTTTGTTTACACTTTAATTCAGGATACTTGGAGTGACACATTGTCACGAGAGCGATAAGTCAGGAGAATGAGAGAATGGAAGATGAGACGAGGAGAGAATATCCGATTCTGTACCTCTATCAATCTGTATCAGAAAGGAGCTTTAGGGTTGGCATTTCTGCTTTTGTGCCAAGCACAAAGATTGAGGATATCATGCGGCTTTTGTTTCCTGGAAATTGATTTGGAAATGACAATAAGGAGTCCTTCGGACGCATTTCCTGGGAGAGTTGTGGGTATTTTATAATTTAAGTGATGGGAAGATTGAGAGGCGAAAAAGATTGAACTCAGCTTATTAGATGAAAGGATGTTCGAACTTGTTGACATGTTGAAGAGAATTCGAGCACCTTCTTCCATAACAATTGAATGATAACCATTGTAATTGAAAGTCATGGAGATTTAGTATCCTTCTGACATGAAATGGGTAAGAATTGTTATTTAACGAAAGTCCGTTTCAGATTTGTTAAAGGCTGCGTCCACTCGTCCCAAATTTCGGGAAGACAAGCCACTTTTTTACTTTTCGCTAATCGTCCCGATTTTGAGGATAATTGGCCAAAATTAGCAAGAATGCTAGTCGTCCCGAAATTTGGGACGACTAGCCTATTTCTACAGTTTGGCTAGTCATCCTGGAAATAATTTATTTATAATAAATTTTGCTCCTTTTCAGTAGACAAAAACTAGCAAAACCGCCTGATTTACCAGATTTAAAGTTCCTTGTTGTTATGTTATTTGTGTGAGCAGTCGTAGGGGTGACTTTCCGCCCCCAAGAAACTCATTGTAAGCAAAAGAGGAAGGTATGAGACTCACATAATTTCTATGACCAGTCACAGAGGTGCCTTCCCGCTCCCCACATGACTTGCAAATGGGAATGATATGTGTCCTAAGTTATTTCTGTGAGCAATTATAGAGGCGTCCCCCCGCCCCCGTAGAACTTGGAATGGTATGTGACCTACGTTACGTAAAAAATTCGTTTTTTTCGGCATACAATTATACAATTTCGTTCAAATTTTTGTTCTTAAAAGACTGAGAAATCTTTTTTGGTCTAAATTCCTCAATTATTGAAAAATTTCTCTCCTTTGTTAAAAAAAAATTGATTTTATTGAAAATTTAACATAATTTTTTTTCAAAATATTACTATTAGACTAGAAAATTTGATTATCTACCTGATTGGAAATTCGACATTTGGGTTCAAAAATTCATCTTAACACTCAACAGTTTAGTTGAAAATTTAACAGTTTTGTTAAAAGTTCATCTCTCTGGCTTATACATACAACTATTTTGCTATAAATGGATCTGTTTTGGTTAATACTTCAACTCTTTTGTTGAAAATTCCGTCTTTTTGATTCAGTTAAACTATTTCTTGGTTAAATTAAATATCTCCATTATTAAAATATCAAAAATTCCCTCGATAATTTCATTTCCATGGGAATTTGTCTATTTTGACTGAAAATCGAACGACTTGGTCAAATTTCTTCATTTTTTTGGTAAAAATTTTAACTATGTTTAGTTGAAAGTGCAACATTTTTACTCAAAATGTTAGGAATTTATTTTATTATCATACCCTTATACCAAATCCCTTTTGGGATAAGCGTCACTCGTTTGGTTCCAGCCCCACTGTACTACTGGAAAATAGAGCTTCACACTTTTGCTTATATACAATTGCTCTCCAAACATCCCTATCCTGACATACAACACTTGCTTCTTTTACATCCATAAATCTTTTCATACAAGCTATTGTGTTTCTACGGCTCTTCATATTTCTCCTCTTGAGGATCTCACTCACACAATCTATCCATTCCTTCTTTGGTCCACCTCTGGGTACGCTACCATTCACCCTACCTAGATACAGTTGCTTTATTAATCGTTCTTCATCCATTCTCTCAACGTGACCGAACCATCTCTGCAAATTTCTTTCACTCTTGTCAAACAGCGTTTCTTCTATACCACATACTTTGAGAACCCACTCATTACTCACTTATTCCATTAGCGTTTTACCGCAAATATTACGCAAAAATTACATGTCGATCGCGTTGAGTTTACTCTTGTCCTTTTCTTGGTTCGTCCAGGTCTCGCTACCGTACGGCACAGTTGGTGCTAGCAAAGAATTATATGTATCACAATTTCAGCTTTATTTGTTACATTTTTACTTTAACTTGCTCTATTTTTTCTCCATTAAGGGCAATATTTTTGTTTTATTCACGTTAATGTTAAGACCCATGCTCTTCATGCTGCTATCCAGTCTGCTCAACATCCTCTGCAAATCTTCGGCTGATACTGCCGTAACGATCTTGTCATCTGAAAACGCAATGCCATGAATTTTCATTGGCCCAAGATAAACATCTTCCTCGTCAAAGAGAGCCATTCTCAGCCATTTGTCCATGTATATATTAAACATCCAAGAGGACATAACGCATCCTTGCCTAACGTCCTGCCTAATATCAAACCAATCACTCAGTTGTCCATTTACTCTCACACTTACTTTGCTACCATTGTATATTGCTTGTATTGTTTTGTTTAAAATATCACCCAAATAAGTTTATTTTAAAGATCTCTTTTCCTAGAATATCTCCTTATTTTGCCTTCTCTACAGCATTTTTGCCTGCTTAAAATTATCGAATAAATCGTTTGGGAAATGTTTGGAATCTATATCGTATAAAAAAATCTGTTTAGAAGCGTCTTTTTTTCTAATGTCTTGAATATAATTTATGTTTATAATTCATAAGAAATTATTCCAAACTTTGTAAACTAGGGGAAGATTGGGTCAGAACGTAACCATACGAAATAAAACGATACTCGCAAAAGCAGTGTGTGCTGTGCTGTCAATTGTAACTTCAAAGAAAATTAACGCTAATTTGAGTTTCCACAAAGTACCAAAATTTGGTAGTGGTACTGTTACAGTGAAAAATATTGTTGGAGAAAGTATTGTCGTTGATAAACGTTCAGAGTGGTTCAGAATAATAAGTATGCTAAAGCCCTGCGGCAGCCATGTTTTATTTCGATACAGTAGCATCTCCTTGCCCGCAATGGACGTTTTCTTTGACAATATTCAACAAAATTCAGGACGACTAGCCAAACGCGCGAACTTGCTATTCGTCCCGAACGACGAAACATTCCGTTTGTTAAAGTTGCTTCCTTAATTCAGATTAATAGCCTCTTTTGGTAATAATATTATATGTAGAGGGGCAATGACTGTCAGAGAATGCTTGTGACTCAAAGCTAGGCGAAATAAGCGTTCCAAAAATGTATGTAAGTGACAACGATTAAAGAATGTCAATGAATTATTATGGTTTTTAAAAATGGACAAAAGAAACCATTGAAATTGGGCAAAAATTTTACGTGTTCAAACGACAAGGTTTCATTTCCATATAGAAAAAATGGAAAGGTGCTACCTCAAGGAGGAAATTGCAAAAGTGCTAATACGTGGCAAAATTTCCAAACTTCAAGATCTCAAGCAATAATTGTACTTGTTTTGGGAACATCAGCGCCCTCAACTCTGTGGACGTCTCAACGATTATGAACCTTTTGATTCGGTCTCCCCGAAATGGAACCTTGTCATTTCGACTCCGCGATATGATTTAGATCAAACCAGATTGTTTCAAAATGATTTCCAATAAAGATAAAGCTTCTTCTTTTAACCAAAAGTTAATATAGAAGATGTAAAATATACTGAATACCTATACTAGTGTAACACAAGGTATCACATGTATTTACTAACATAAAGACTCTTAAAAGATAAACACTACTCGTGACACAATTTCCCAGCTCAAATCATGATTCACACAGGCACACACCTTTTATTTCAGAGCAAGTAATGACCTCTTATAAAAGTAATCATCTCCGCCACTATCAAGGTCAATGAAACCGAAATGCGATGAATGCATCGCATACCGTAAGATCGTGACTCACTAATACTATGTTTAGACTTACAGGTTTAAAAGGCTCCGGAATTACCGTTATCTTCTTTGGATTATCAAACAACGTGGCCTTGACCCAGGACACTTTTATCTGTTCACAAACACATGCAATGCATTGTCTCGAGTATCTGCACTTGAATCATGTACAGAAAATACAAATGCTACTGTTATTTTCTTGTCTCAGGTATATACTTTGTCAAATGACTAAATATGTATGTAGGCATATAATGTGGTGCAAATGTACATGCCATTGCACGTCGATATATGCACTGTTAAAATTTTATTGCAATTTTATCACAATTTTGCTATACTTTCGTATAGTGAATTCAAGTTTCCGGAATATTAAACTTGAAGAAGTAAAATGTTAAGTAAAATGTGTAATAATAAATTCTGGAATTCAATTAAAATTTTGTATATGTTACGGATGAAGAAATTTCTATAATTGTAATATAATGTATAATTTACTTTTTTGATGGTTCGAACTGAATTTAGTATTAGTTACACAATTATTAAGGAAATACAAAATTACCCTATAGAAATTGTTTCTCGTATCTAGAACTTCCACCTTCAACTTGCTTTTTCGAGAATAGTTCCACCTACATGCCACAAATTAATTCTAATTATTGATATTTTTTAGTAAACTATTTGCATTTCAATTTTTTTATTTAAATAAAGTTGCGAAGATTAACCAACAATACGAAAAAACTATAATTTCCTCATAATTCATGATTTACTAAACCTGCATAGTAAATTTACTGTACGTATATCCAATAATGCATTTCGCTTCCATTAGATGTATAGTAAAATCGCTGCGGAAATTTCTGATGGTGATTGTGTAATTTATCGACATAAGGGTGGTCCAAAAATGCATTAGAACAATTTTTTTTCGAATGATTATGAAAAACGCCCGGAAATTTGTTCGAATACGCAAAAAAAACGCATAAAAAAATCATATTTAGAGGTGGCGCAAGCCCCATGAAGTTTAACGCGTATTTCCCATAAGAAAAAAATACGTTTTTGTAAATTTTATTCAGAATTCTCAATATTAGGTGAATCGGTTTCGAAATTCACCATTTCTCTTCACAATTAGTCACAGAATGCTAATAAAATATTACTTTTAAACATCACCCCCATAAGTCTGTTTAATAGTGTCCCAAAGAACCCCCATAAGTAAAAAAATGGAATTTTCGAGTTTTTGGCGCTAATTATGATTTTTTTGCGGTTTTTCTAATGCAGATGGTTTCAAATACATGAAATACTACTTTATATTGATAATTAGATATTTTTAAATTGTTTAAAAAATTTATTTTTGTTTTTAGCAACTTTCTTTGAGAAAAGGGTTAGAAAGTCAAGGTTTTTTCTAGATTTTTCAACTTATTTACAACGTTTCAGTTAAAGCGAGGGAACAATCAATTAGAGTTAACAAAAATAAGTGTTTGAACAACTTGTTATTAATTATAACAATATTCTCTTAGAATAATGCTACAAAGTTGCGGTTTTTTTCTAAAATTTTAAACTTTTTGTCTACTTTTCACTAAAAGTCGATAATTATTTATTTAATCTAGCAAAAATAATTAAGTAAACGAAATTCGAATGTTTATAGCTATCTTCTTCTAGAATAATACTACATAGTTGCGGTTTCTTCCTGGAATTTTTCACTTTTTATCACTTTTCAAATGGATTGAAGTAATAAATAATTCATGTTAAAAAAATTATTGTTAAAAAAATTTATTATCATTGCTAATAATATTTTCTCTGCTTGATGATAGAAACTTGCGGGTTTTTCTGAAATTTTTAACTTTTTGCCCACTTTCCACTTGAAGAAAGTTGACATT
>WSXT02031104.1:0-28540 GCA_011762715.2 Neuroterus valhalla | reverse complement strand
TAGATAATATAAAAGTAACACTGCAACAAAATAATTATCCACTTCCGTTGATAGAAAGTGTTATTAAAGAAAGGATCTACGAAATTTACAACAGCTCAAGAAAAAATAAAAAACATCAAAAATGGTTAGAAAAATATAAAAAAACAGTTTTAAAGTAACTCTACCTTATGTGGAAGGTCTCTCTGAAAGACTTAGAAGTTCTTTCAAGAAATTTGATATTAATGTATATTTTAAAAATAACTTAAATTTAGATGAATTCGTTTCGAACAAAAAAGATTCGGACAAAACTGAAAATCTATCGGCTGTTGTATATCTGATGAAATGTACTGGTTGCAATAAAATTTACATCGGTGAAACTGGTAGGAGGTTAAAAACAAGAGTCACGGAACATGAACGGGATTGTCGGAACGGAAATTTGAGCACTGGTCTGTCACAACACTCCTGAAATTTTGACCAATTTTTTTACTTTGATTTCAATAATATTCAAATTCTAGAAAGAGAGAATAACACTTATAAACGGCGGATTTTAGAATCAATTTTTATCAATAAATTCATCAGAACTTCTATAAATCTTCAAAGTGAGACAATGAATATAAACCAGACTTATCAATGCATCATGCATTGAAGTATTGATTGTTCTACGTTCTCCACTCAATAACTTTAAATTTAATGAGCTATGGCGCGGTTTTCCTCACTCGACATTCAATGAAAACTGGATTTGTTTGTTGTCGCCCATGTAGTATCGTCCTTAATGTATATTAGAAATGTATCTTGTGTTTGTTCGGTGACAGATCGTATTGTCCGTATTTAGACCAAAAATGTTATTTCTTAAAAAGTAAAGCCTCTTCAGTTTTTGGAGGTTTCAACTATGGAAAAGAATAGTTTTTTGAATCAAATTTGACTCAGCATCGTTCGGAAATAGATTTTATGTATGCCATTTTTTAATTTTCGTCAATGTTTCTCTACGTTCTACAAACAGGTAATGACAAAAATTGTGATTTTTATATTTAAGACTTTAATTTGACAAATGTAAAGTATACAACATATATACTTGTATTCTAGAGGGAGAATTTTTCCTGAAGAAGGCCCGCATTGTGTGCCGAAACGTCAAAAATTTTTATTGAAGGAAAACGATGTCCAACAGCAAAAATCGTTTTTTATTATTGCTTATATGCGACCGATAGACCGGAAAAAAAAAGAATTTGATTCCTTGAAACGTCATTCACATTGTTATTCTTTTTTGTACCGGCCAAAAAAGGGTTATATTTACCGAAATTTTCCAACTAGTTTCAAATTAACACCAGATGAGGTCCCATCAAAAAATAGATCGGACGTATAAAGTTCCACCATGTTCGGGTATCCTGAAGGTTTGATATTTTTCCCTTTTTCATCTTGGGGCACGCGTCTGCCGAATCTCGCGCTTCGCGATCGGCTTTGTTCTTCCCTACATTTGTATACGGAGCTCGTGCTGCGCACTCGATCAGAATTTGTCCGAAATGGTAGAGAAGTTTTGTTGCACAATTTTTTTCATATTTGGTCTACTTTTCTCTAGAAATTCAATTGTTTAATGTTTTATTTTATTTTATATGATTGAAGAAAAACTACGTGTTCAATCGGAAAAATTATGACAAATTTATAGATCTTATTCAGGTCAACAACTTTTCTTTGTCAATCTTCTGTCTTGGCCTTCGTCATTTTTTCAAAAAGTTTATAATTTAATTTTAATAGATATTTTTCCTGATTGAAACGAAAACCACATATTCTGTTAAAAGAAGAATGATAAAACATTTAAAGATATTTCCCTAGTAGAGAACTTGTGTCTATTTGTTTTTTCCTAAGCTTGTGATAATCGTCCGAAAGTTCAATTTTTTCTGCGTTGATTCAGAAGCGGTTGAAATATAAGCTAAAATATAGAATTGATTTTTACATCCTCATTCTGAATGAGAAGGTATTGGTTTTATGCGAAAAATGACTTTCACGGATTTAATCAAATTTCCACGTTTTGAGATCTCCTGAGTCAGAAAAAAGGATTTTCACGAAGGTGTCTGTCTGTCTGTAGTCTATAATCTGAATACTAGATAAATTTTGAGAGAATGATCTTTTTGGATTGTGCTTTGGCAAACTTTTTCGAGGGCGGAAAAGAAAAGACAAGTTCTTTAACCAGTCATTTTTTACCTATGATTCTGGTTTTATCCATCGAAATAGTTTTTTGAAAAATCAAAAATGTATGTTTCCGCTCAAACTATGCAAGATGCAAAAAAATGTTAAGGACCAAAATAATTCATTTTGAAAAGATCTAAAAATTTTTGGAGACCACTTTTTTCAGTAGATGCATAGTTTTTGTTCAAATCGTGGAAAATGTTACCAAAAATTAAATATTGAATTTTCCAGCAAAACTATGCGAGATACGGAAAGAATGAACAATACCAAAATTGTTCACCTTAAAAAAACCTACAAATTTTTCAGCGACTATTTTTCGATCAAACATAAAGTTTTCGTTTAAAACACGATAACGCACTTACAAAAATGAAAAGATAACATTTCCCAGCCAAACAACGAGAGACAAGAAGAAATATTGAATAGAAAAAATGTTCATCTTGGAAAGGTCTACAAGTTTCATATGAATTATCTTCCAATAAGACGTATATTTTTTGTTTTAATCGTGACAACGCGTTTTAAACAATGAAAAATTCAATTTGCTAGCCAAACTGCGAGATGTAAAGATCGGTAGCGATTATTTTAATGAGAATGTGTTCCTTAAGGCCAATACAGACTCAAGTAGAATTAATTTTAGGAAAATTTTCATTAAAAAAATTCAATAATATTTGTAGAAGTAGAGGTTTTAAATATAATTGCAATATTTGCAACTCTGTTTATGCATCACACTGTAAACTGAATGAAACACGTTCTATCAAAAAGTAAATCTTAGAAAATTTGTAGATCTTTTTTTGGTGCACAATTTTGCTTCACTTATATTTTCCCGTACCTTGCACAGATTGACCAAAAAAAAGGAATTTTCTCTTTTTCATCATTTTTTGTGCGACCAAAAGTAGATTTTTCGATTTTTTGTGAAAATTCAAGAATTTGTGAAGACCATCTTATAGGGTTCCCAAAAATAAACACTTTCTCTGCTATGCCTTTTTTCAGATCTTTCGTTGTTTGGCTGAAAATTCTCATTTTTGTATTTTTTTTTTTTTTTTGAATTTTGAAAATGACATAACTCTGATAATTTTGTTTTCATTAAAAAACGTCATGGAGATGAATTTTTCCATTTATTACTCACTACCGGGGGGTGTGCTTACAATTTTCTAGTCTTGAAAAAAATGGTCTAAAAATTTTTCCAAATCCTCTAACTTCATGAATTTTTTTACAAAATAGCTGGCTAACGAGCTTGACCTTCAGTTTCAGACACTGAAAAAGTGTATCAAAGGCCAATCAAATCAATTAGATTTTTCGAACGTTTTTGCACTAACACACGGACATGTACATTTGCCAAAAGGGGGGGGGGGGGCAAATTTTACACAAATCTAATGCCTTCTCTGAAGGTATTATTGATATCAGGTATATATCATACATAAAAAGTTGAATTTTATCAGATTTATTCCATATTTACGGGAGAACATCAAATTGAAAACCTCAAAATTGGACATTTTTTACTAGTATTTTGTAATTACATTTGGTACTTATGTTATAACTCAAATGATAATATGTCATTACTACATGCAACTTAGATTTTAAAGTAATAATATATTTTTAGTTTGATCCAAATTATCGTATGCTTTTTTCAAAATAACAGCATTTTCTAATGAAACTCACGCACCATTTTCTCAGTACATACCATTATTCAAACTTCATTTTTTACAGAAGGAATCTAATATCATCGCTTATAAACAGTGAAATCCAAGTCAGAAAACATTTAGGAACATCACATCTCATTATCAATTTTTTTTTAATCACGTCGCAACGACGTCTAGACGATCTATTATGAAATCACCCTAATAATTTTTTTAACAAGATTGGTGTCATTGTGAAATTTCCTTAAAATCCAAGTTTAAAAATCTGCAATTTAGAAGATTTTAGATTATTTGAATGCTACTGTTTCATAGACTTTGAATTCAAAACACTGAAATTAATCAGAATTTCTCATTTTGAAGTGACAACATTCATTAGCATGTAAGTTTGATATCCATTCTAATGATTCTAGTTTGAAGGATTGGAAAAAATTGCCCTAAAAATTAGAAGCATCCGAAAAAGAATCTGCAAAATTAAAAAAGCTCAAGCAGGGTGACGAGCGCTTAGGAAAACCGGAAAAAGTCAGGGAATTAGAAAAATCGGGGAAAATTTGAGAAATTCTGGTAGAATTCAGGGAATATGAAAAAGTATTGAAGGCCTCTCAAAACTGGGCTGAAATTCGTGGAAAAAAGTAATATTTCTTACATAGAGTTTATAACTTGTTTCTTAGTGGCTTAATTCCTATGTATTTAACTGGCCTATCAGTAATGAAGATATGACTTCGACGCGAAAAAAACACTTATACGAATTTCAATCCAATGAACAGGTTCATCGTTGACTCATATCAGAAAGAAAGGGAATAATTAATTGGGAATTTCATCTTTCAATCAGTGAAATGTTGGGGAAAGGCAAGAAATTTTGAAATCCGCTTTTGCTTACCAGCTTGCTCAAAATTTGAGGCGAAAGATTATAGGATTCAAAAGTGCAACGTTCCATTATTGAGATAATCTTCACTTAAATATACAGATATATTATTTAATGTACATTCCCAGGATATGTTTTCGAAGTTTATAGAACACTTTTCAATTCATAAAACTTCATAGTTTTGAGTCACTTCAGAAAAAAAGTTATCTTGTGCAATTGGAATTGTACAAAGAGTCTTTAAATCGAAAAAATTGTGTTCAAAGAAATTAGCGTGATAGGCTCACTAGAGATAAATATACATTAAAAGACATCTTTTAGAACAAATTTCCAAAAAAATTTAACGAACAGTTTTGTTCTTAGTCGACTCCACTCACTTTTCTTATAAAATTGAGGTCGCTTTTACTGGTTTATTTCCTCAACAAACTATCTTAGAAAGAGATGTTAAAAAGTCATTTGGAAAAATATTAAGTCACTAATAAAACATGAAACACGAACTAAAATTTCAACAATTTTGCAATGACTGGTCCAGAAACCATGAAAATATATGGAAGCCTGGAAAATTGAGGATTTTCGATTAACGGAATATGTAGCAACCAAATGATGAAACACGAACAAAAAAACCACATCATTTGGAATAAAAGTAAATAAAACTTCGAAAACTGGAAGAAGAGCCTTCAAAATTCACCGTGAGTTGTTATCGAATCTTCTTTATCGCAAATGATTGACGATAACTTCCTCTCTGAATAACCTCAGACTGAAAATTTGATAATGCTGAAAGAAGTGAAAATATCCACACTAACGTCACTTATCACCACATAAGAAAGAAGCACAGATCTTCAATAAACTCGAAAAATTTTTATAAAATTTTTATAAAATCAACACCCGCATCTACGTTTTCCACGTGAATCGTCCCTGCGTCCAGGAAACTAACTGAACGAACGAAAGCCGTGCGTGGCCGTCACAGTGCAAATATATCGATTGTCTCTGGTGTCCTTCTTGCTCCCCCACGGGCCCACTTGCTCTTTCAGGGAAAGAGGCACCTGACACTGACACATGCATGTATATATGGACACTTAAACTACTTAAAACCATTGCTTTTCCACCATTTCCACACGCGATTATTCCTCTCTTATTTAGTTCATTTCAATATTGTCTCATAGTAGTTTGAACGAATTTTTTTTCCTCCATAAGAAAGAAAGAGTAAGATGGAAAATTTACTCATCGACCCTAACTATATCCCCCACATGGTGAACACTAAAGTACGATATACCCAACTCTCGTTCCGATTCTTCCCTCTGATTCGTGTTTTACCTCTGTATATCTTAAGGACCTTTGTATTTTCTACTTGAAACTTAAGATTTAGATCCTCAAAGGAATTCCGGAAGAAAGTTTTTGCGGAGCAGGGGAAGAAGCTTTAAAAATTTAGACCGAAAAATTCCCTAAGAAATTCCAAGCACTGAAAAGATTTGGCATTATTTATAGAACATGATAGTAGTTGACCTACTTCTCAGCAGTTCCTTGATTCCCGCAACAATTTCATTCAAATAACACAATAATTTTTTAAATTATAGATTAAATCAGGACTAGTTTTACATTTTGAAGCGTTTTAATTTAATTGGGACCTAAAATGATTAGAATGTGACGCTTTCATCCCATGTTCCGCGCTCTCCAGGAAATAATTTAATTATCATTTGGTGAAATTGATAATTTGAGGTATGCAGAACAGAATGATATTCGATAACCTAATAGGAAGACAGTTATCATATATTGAAATTCATAATTAGAAAAAAATTACAGAATCGTCAGGGGCGTTCTTAATAAATAGTTCACTTCAAAATCAAGGGCTGACTTTATTTCTTAAAAGTTTATTTATCTACCATTCTGTTTGATTGGGTTATATTTGAGTTTAAAGTTTTAAGGACAAATATTGTCAATGGAAATTGTAACTGTACGATTGCTAAATAAATTTAATAAATAAAGGAATCGATTGATAAAAAAATCCATATAACAGTTGTTAAATGAATCATTTTGAACTGAAGCATTTTTTTCTTGAAAATGCTTAGAATTTACCTTCAAAATTTGCATTTATTGACAACTGGTATATTCTGGTCGTTTTAATGGATCATTTTGAAGGTTTTTGATTAATTAATAAATTACCTTAACGAGTCTATTCAAAATACTCAGTTTCGAACGCTTTCTTTTATTATTATTGAATTTTGAAAAAGCGAACATAAATTCGCTCAACTATTAAGGTTTTCAAACTATTCAGTTTCGAAAACTCAATTTGATTTTATCGTTCAGACTATTGGTAAGGTTTCGACCATTTTTAACTATTTAGCTACAAATTCAAACAATTTTTTATTTTTCTAATAGAATCTTGGCAAATTCAAAACTGTTTTCATTTCATTTCAAAACTGCTTTATCTCTTGAAGATTCAAAACTTATTGAAAATGTCAAGTTTGCAATGAACTTTCGAATCTTCGAAATTCTGGGCATAATTTTTTTTTGGTCCAAAAACCGCGAACTCTCGATCTGAAGATGTCTATATTCTAAAGTTTTAATCCTATAATATTATATCTCAAATGTTTCCAATTTTTGATTGTTTTACTATAAAGGGCAAATTTTAGTATTGGACGTAATCAAAATTTGAGCTTGTAGTATATAATTTTTTCCGTCTGCTTATTTTCAAGGAGATAATATTCTGGGTTGAAACATTGGGAGTTCGAAGAAAATATTTTAGCCGACCGCTGTCTGGCCCCATGGCGTTTATATTTTCCACTGATTATCTGGTTTTTTAATCAATTTTGCATGTGAATCGTTTATCGTCTGATCCGGCATTGCTTTGTTAGAATTGCAAAATTGATCAAAAACAGATTTTCCGTGAAAAATACAAAGAAAAAGGAGCTAGACAGCGGTCGGCTAATATATTTTCATCAATCTCCCGAAGTTTCAAAATAAAATATTATTTGCTTAAAAATAAGCTGGCGGTATGAAATGCATACACAAGTTAAAATTTTGACTACGGCATCGACTACCATTTGCTCTTAAGGCTCTTAATTTGAAATTGAAGATCTTTGAAAGATTTGAATGTGAAATCATCCAATTATTAGTATTTGAACGCTAAATTATTTGGAAAGTTTTGGATCTAATTTTCAACCGGCAATTTTATTGACCGGGAAAAACCGTTCCTTTAATCTGATTCTCAAAATATTTTAATATATCTATACGTCATGTGAGGAAGAATTTTTTTCTAGTATAAGAAAAACGTTTTGCAAATGTGTTGCTCTGTGAGATTTTTTTAACTGACTCAAATTTGATAATTGAATTGATGATAGCCTAAACCTACAGAAAGAATTATCATCTTTATTTCTTCGAAAAAAAATGTATTTATCACGTTTTATTTGCTCTTTCTCATTCATCTGACTTGGACAGGAATTTCATAAAATAATTCTAGTTTTCATTTTAGGGCAGGGAGTTTTAGTGAAGAAGTAAAGTAAGTCCACTTCGAACAGGGGATTTTTTACATGGGACGGGAACTTATTATACTAATTATAATTCGGATTTATAATTCAAAATTCATCACAATCTTAGAGTCCCCTCTTCCTAATTTTAAATAAAGGACACTTCAAGGAGTCTTCAGAGTAAAAGTAGTATTCCGAAGAAGAATAATTTCTGAATCATGATGGAAAACTTGTTTTCATTGTTCATTGCAAATTCATCCTTTTTCAGTTGAAAAACCAACTACTTATTCAAAATTTGAACTTGTTTCTTGAAAATCAAATTTCTTTGTTAAAGTTGCATTATTTTGATTCAAAATCCACCTCTGGTTGAAATTTTTACTACTTTGTTAAAAATCCATTCATCTCTTTTTGGTGAAAATTCAAGTATTCAGTTAAACATTGATTATGGAATTTGAAAATTGATCAATTTCTTTGAGAATTCATGTATTCGTGGAAAATTTGCTTTTTTATAGAGAATTAATTTTTATGGTCAAAAATTCATCTTTTTGCTTATACATGAAAATTCATCAATTGGGTTGAAAATTAATTACTTCAACTGAAAATTCAAGTGTTTCATTTTTAGTGGAAAACTGATCTTTTCTAGCTCAAAATTCGATCTTTCGGTGGAAGTTTGTCTTTTTGATTTGAAAATTCAATCATTTTGTTGAAACTTCACGTATTTTGTAGAAAAATCGATTTTTTGAAGAAAGTTATCGTTTTCTTTGGAAGTTAATATTCTTCTTCATAAATGCTTCTTTAAGAATGACAATTCAATTTATACAATGAAACATTTTTCATTTTAGTCGAACATTCATCTACTTGAAAACTCTTATATTTGGTTCAAAATTATTTTATCAAGACAAAAATGTCAATATTACATTTTGGTTTGAAAATTTATATTTTTTTGGTTCGAATTTGAACCATTTTGTTGGAAAATTGTATTTTTTTTGTTGGAAATTCATTTTTTGTCAAAAATTAAACTAATCTAGTTAAATGTTCATCATTTTAGTTCAAAATTCGTCTTTCTGGTTTAAAATTCAACTACTTCAATTGAACATTTACAATTTCATTTGACTCTTTATTATTTTGTGTAAAAATGTAACCATTTCTTTGAAAGCCAGTTTTTTTCTTATCACTGATTTTTTTCAACTAATAGTTTAACCTATTCCAATTGAAAATTCCATATTTTTTGTTAAAAAATCATTTGCTTAGTTAAACATCCATTTTTTCAAGAAAAAATTTGAGTATTCAAATTCTCATGGGCAATTTATCTTTTTCAGAAGACTTTAACTTATCTTTTTTTAAACTTAACTCCTTCAGATAAAGATTCTTCGTTTTAGTATAAAACTCTTATGCTTGGTTTGAAATTGGTTTCTTACACTAAAAATGTTACTGTTCCATTTATGGTTGAAAACAATTATTTTTGGAGCTCCAAATTCGACTTTTGTCGAAACATTGTATTTTTTTCTTAGAAAATTATTCTTTCTACTTGGAAATCAATCTTCTTGTTCTGAATATTCACTCTCATGGTTGCAAATTCAAATGCTCCAGTTAAATATTCATCCTTTTAGTTCAAAATTCATTCAAAATTCATTCAAAATTCATCAGGTTGGAGATTCGTAATGTTATTTGAAAATTCATTGCATTGGTTCAAAAATGAACTATTTTGTCGGAAATACCTTTCTTTTGTTATAGTGAATTGATTTTATTCAGTTGTACGTTTAACTATTCCCATTTCTGTAAAAAGAATTATATTTTTTGTCAGAAATTTGAGTATTCTTTTCAAAATTGATTTAATTTGCAATCAATCAATATCATTAATGTTGCATTAATGTCATGAATATATCATCTTGTTTCTGTGTATAATGTTGCAATTTTTTAGGGCATGGCATTTTGTGTTCCCACGTCTATCCATGGATTAAAATTAATTTAAATAAATAATTCAATCTCTGATCACATATTCATTACGTAAGTACTAAAAAGGTAGAAATTATTTAACACGTATAACTTTTTGAAATTGATCAACACTTTTCAATATTCCTCTCACAATACAGGTATAATTAAGAAAAACTATGAAATTTTATTCTTTCAACTAAAAATATAGCTTCATGTGCGTATAAAATTATTTTCTGATCTAATATATCAATGAATAATTGTTCTATATCATAAGAGCATGAGAAATCAGTGAATTATGCATTTCCTGAATATAAATAGTGAATATCAACCTATAATAGAGATTTGTTAATTGAGTGAAAAATATGGAGAGACTTGAAATATGTTGTTGAGGTTCCATTTCTATGTTTTGTTTTGGTAAATGAATTGATAAATGTCTAATAGATGCAAAACTGTAACATGGTAATTATCGAGTTGGCCCACTTGCTATGGTGTCCTTGCTCACATGCGGCATTGAATTAATCGCTCGAATTAGGAAAAGTGGCACTGGAGTAACTACCAACATATTCTCAAAGCGGAATAAATTTGCGGGAACGCATATAAACGATGAATGGGTTTTCCTAGCTGATGCCTGACCACAAACAGTTTTTTCTACTGCGATGGATCCTTATTCCACGGCTAAATGTTGTACGACCCCTTCTTCACAAGATAAAAACTCTTGATAATACTGAATCTACTTACTTGACCATACTACTGAATCTAGATTTATTCAAAAAGTCATATTTATAATCTGACTTAATCGGAACAGTCTCTTTCCATCTAAGAAGACCAACGAAAGTATATTGTAGTTGCTTCGTTTCCGAATGAACAATGCCCGCATGTTACCTAAAAATTATTTCACAATTCCGTAATTCTTAGCCACTTCATTTCATCAAAACTGTTAAACGATCATTGATTATATCGCCCACAAGGTCTCGTAAAATTAGCTCCTTTTCTTTTCCCTTGACTCTAATTGGTCTCGTTCCCAGTGATAGCGCGTTCCAATTTTTCAAATATGATATTTCAGGGTGTCGAACTTCGATTCTTCCTTCATATGAAGAATAAAAGTTTCATTTGAATAATTTGAATTCGAATTTAAAAATGAAGTTGGAGGATTGATTTAATAAACAAGGATCAGTTTCTCTATTCGATTAGTTACAGTCGAAATCACTAATACAAGACTATTGTTGTAAGGATGAAAGGTTCTATTTCTGCATAGTCACTATAATTTATTCTGTGTTAAATTTCTAAAAAGTTTAGATATATAGTAGCTCGATGACGTCAATGGGAATAAGAGAAGCTAAGAGTAATTTTCACTGCCCTCAAAAAAGTAAATCGATCATGGATGAGCCCTTTTGGAAAGGTCGTTCGATAAAACTGAACTACGTCCAAGTTCCTATTTTCTGATGAATGGATAGTAGGGTGGTCCAAAACATTCTTCTTCGAATTTTATGCAAAAAGACCGCAAAATTCGTTCGAATACACAAAAAAATAAACGCATTCTTTTTTTCTTTTTTGAAAAGAAATATTTAGAGGTGACGCAAGCCCCGTGAAGTTCAACACGTATTTCCCCTGAGAAAAAAGATGTTTTTGTAAATTTTATTCAGAAGTCTTAATATTAGGTGAATCGAGTTCTCTTCAAAACTAGTCACAGAATGCGAATAAAATATTAATTTTCAAATATCACCACCATAAGTCTGTTTTATAGGGTCCCGAAAAATCCCCATAAGTAAAATAATAGGTTTTTCGAGTTTTTGGCGCTAATTATGATTTTTTTGTGGTCCACTTTTCACTTGATGTAAGTAATTATTTAATTCAATTAAACAAAAATAATTGTTTAATGAATGGTAAATGTTTATAGCTATCTATAAACATTTCCTGAAAATGTTAACTTTTTATCACTTTTCAATTGGATTAAAGTAATAACTAATTCATGTTGAAAGAATCATTGTTGAAGCAATTCATTATCATTGCTAATAATATTTTTTTTTGCCTAATAATAGGAACTTGCGGTTCTTTCTGAAAATTTTTTAATTTAACAAAAATGATTGTTTAAACAAATTATTATTGTTTATGGCTTTCTTTTCTTAAATTAATGCTAAAGAGTTGCGGTTTTTTTCTAAACTCTCAAGCGTTTCGGCCACTTTTCACTTAGTGAGGTAATAATTAATGCGTCTCAAGAAACGTGCTTCTTTAAAAAATTTATTATGTTTATAACCATTTTCTCTTAGATAAGTGCTAGAAAGTTATCTTTTTTTTCTAAATTGTTTAACTTTGCACTGAATAGAATTTGAATGAAATTCAAGTAGATTGAATAGATTTAATTGTTGGTTGGATTCAATTGTTTTTTATTTAAAATAATTTTTTTTTTAATATCAACCATTATATTTGGATAAGAACAATAATAACACAGGTCTGCAGGGGTTTGTTTTTGGGAAGCGGGAAGTCATTTCCGAAGCGATTTTTTGCGTAGAATTCGAAACCGTGGTCAGAACTGTTCCATCACGTCCAGATGTTGAGATATTTGAGGTTATGTACTCAAGAAATGGTTTTTTTTGTTATTTTTGAGGTTACGTACAGGGCGTACAAAATTTTTCCGGTCCATTTCACAAATGGCATCCATTAGTACTATCGTTATCCTTCAAAATCAGACCTTGAACGACCACAACCGATTTTTTTGTACAACGTTACGGCCATTTTGAGTTTTGACATATATCTGCACAATGTTAGGGGCATTTACGTTAATTCTTTTGGGTGAAGCGTTTTGTGCTCACTTATTTCTCTTGGAAATTTGGTACTCTGGATTTTACATGGTCGTTAAATATAAATTCATAGTCAGAAGACATTTTTATTTCCAAGGAAGCTTCGCCCCAAACAATTAACGTGATTGCCTATAGCATTGTGCAGATATATGTCAAAACTCAAAATGGCCGCAACTTTGCGAAAAAAAATCGGTTATGGCTATACAAGGGCTTATTTTGAAGGCTAACGGATGCCACTTGTGAAAGAGACCGGAAAACTTTTGTACGCCCTGTACATAACCTCAAGAATAGCAAAAAACCCCATATTTGAGTACATAACCTCAAATATATATCACAATCCTGACGTGATGGAACACTTCTGACCTCGGATTCGGATTCTACGCAAAAAATCGCTTAGGAAATGACTTCTCGCTTTCCAACAACAAACACAACCCTATTATTTGCAGGCCTGTGTAATTTACTTAGAACAATACAATACTATTAAATATATGATTCTCTCTATTGTTTATTTATTATTTGTTCACAACCAGAAAGGCAAAGCAAAGTTAAACATTTCAGAAAAAACCGCAACTTTTTAGCACTAGTCTAAGAGAAGATAGCCATTAACAATAATAATTTGTGTAACAATTATTTTTCTTATATTAAATTCAATATTTTACTCACTGCAAGTGAAAAGTGGACAAAAAGTTAAAAATTTCAGGAAAAAACCGCAATTATGCAGTATTAATATAGTAGGAGATAGCTGTAAACATTAAAAATTTTTTTTTAAAATCATCTTTGCTAAGTTACATTGATTAATTACTTACTTCAGGTGAAATGTGGACAACGAGTTGAAAACTTCAGAAAAAATCTCAATTTTGTAGCATTATTCTAAGAGAATATTGTTAGAATGAATAAAAAATTGTTTAAACTATTATTTATGTTAACTTTTATTGATTATTACCTCGCTTCAACTGTAACGTTGGAAATAAGTTGAAAAATTCAGGAAAAAGCTTGACTTTCTAACTCCTTTCTAAGAGAAAGTTGCTAAAAACAATAATAAATTGTTTAAATAATTTAAATAAAGATCTAATTATCAGTTTAAAATAGTATTTCATGTATTCGAAACAATTTGCGTTAAAAACCGTGAAAAAAATCATAATTAGCGCCAAATACTCAAAAATCCCATTTTTCACTTATGGGGGTTGTTAGGGACCCTATAAAACAGACTTATGGGGGTGATATTTGAAAAGTAATATTTTATTCGCATTCTGTGACTAATTTTGAAGAAAACTCGATTCACCTAATAATAAGCATTCTGAATAAAATTCACAAAAACGTTTTTTTTTCCTTATGGGAAATACGTGTTAAACTTCATGGAGCTTGCGCCACCTCTTCATATATTTTTTCCTAAAAAAAGTGCGGGAATTTTCTTGTTGATTCGAACAAATTTCCGGGCGTTTCGCATAAAAATTAGAAAAAAAATTTTCTAATCCATTTTTGGACCACCCTAATGAATAGTCCCGGAAAAGATCAGAAACATTAAAAAATAGAAAGCAAATTGTCGAATGAGATAACAGCTTTATTTGAGCCTATAGAGTTTTTTTTTTTGATACACTATACAATAATTGAAAGCGGGAATTGAATCTATGGCTACCTTTTTTTATTTCCATCGACAATTCAATCTTGTTCTATTTCGACCCAGTTCTATTCCTAGCACAGACGATATAGTAGAGGCAGACAGATTACTATACAGAATTTGCTTTAATCGATCAGGGAGTCCACTGACCCTCCAATCGTTGTTTTATAAAAAAACCTTGTGGTACCTTCAAAGGTGAGATTTTGAATTGACTGGTTATAGATTGCTTTAACATCAGATCACTATCAAACACAGCAGATTGTATTTTTTTATGTATTATTAAAAATTGTTTTCTCTTGGAGTGAATATACTTTTTAAGGGCTTACTTTGTTGAGTCAAAAAAATCGGTTTTTTTGCATTTTTGGATAGATATATGTTTCAAAATTATACCTGGAAAATTTCAAGTCAAAATATAAAAAATTTCGAAAGTTATGAGCCGTTGAATCGAGCGGTCAAAAATTGTAATTTGTTTCGAAAATTTGTTTATAAAAATTGTTTACACAAATGAATTTTCCAAATTTTATGGCAGATTTGAAATAAGCTACCCCGAAAACATACGAAATGATGAATAGGTGTAATTATATCGCAAAAGTTCAACATAACTTTTTGCGCAAAAATTGAGCAATCGCTACGAAATTCTTTAGACATGTTCTCAGAAGTTGTCCGCACAATGTAGACTGCGATCATAAAAAAATATTTTTACATTGTTCAAAAAAATAATTAGTAGAAATAAAAACGTTTGAAAAATCAATTTTTGGTTCAAAATCTCATAACTTTTTCATTTTCCCTTTTTTTTCTTCATCGTAGTCTACATTGTGCGCTATAGTATGTAGATTAAGAAAGCATTGTTATTTTTTGCTTCAGATTTTTTCTACGGTGGACAGATTTCCCAGGGCGATAGTCCAAGCAACAGGGAATATTTGATGAGTGATTTGTGCCAAAAATTTTTTCAGGAAACCGACTGTGCCATCAGAAGAAACAAGGTACTTTACACTTCATCCGAGTCATGTTCTTGATTCGCAAATAAAATGACCGATGTTTTTATTAACATTTAATGCCGAAAAATTAGAGGCTGAGAAAATTAGGAAAAACCAAGAAATTCAAGGCTTGTTGAACAATTTAATATCTTTGGTAATTTTTGATTTCTATGACTAAGTTTTGGTATGAAAGTAGTATTCTCTATGTTCTACAAGTGTGAAAAAATGAACACTGCAGGATAATAATTTTTTGCGACATTGTCATTTCAGTTATTTAATGCTACTAATTGCAAAATGTCTGTATGGTGCACAGATGGTCTGATTTCGACTTTTAAAACGGATTGTGAAATTAAAACTAAGGTGCAACAATATGTATATCTTGGTTTTCCAGTAAAATGTTGCTAAATGCGTTTAAAAAATGTCCAAACATGACGCGCTACGCCTCTCCTAACTTCCTTCTCCCCCCACTCCTCGGCTACTTTCGAGCGCTCAGCAGTTTGGAGTCATGCTTGGACATTTTTTTGACGCATTTAGCAATATTTTAGTTGAAAACCATTTTTGTAAATTTTGTTTTGCTTTAGTTACAATTTCAAAATCCGTTTCTAAAATTGAAATCGGACCATCTATGCACTCAAAGAAATAAAAAATTAACAAAGATATTAAATTGGTAAACAAGCCTTAAATTGCCTGGGTTTTCCTCATTTTCTCGGCCTCTAATTATCTGATCAGGTCGACCAACGGATCATTTTATTCGTAATTTAATTGTCTATAACTTATTAATTGATACCATTAAGATTGCTCGATTACTTTTGATATTATAAATTAAAAAAATTAAAAAGTGCAATTTTTCGGCTTTAAAGTTAAGGAAAACAGCGGTCATTTCATCCCCCCTTTACGTGGAACGACTCAACAAATTTTGTAACAATACAGTAAACATTGACAAAGAACTGTGAGAAATTTCAGCCTCCTATCTTTTATACTTTCCTCAAAAAACATTTCCGAATAAACAGCCGGATTGCGGCCCAACAAAGTAGGAACCTCCCTTAAGTTAAACGAGATATTAAATTTTGGAAACCTTTTTTAATCCTGAGTTTCAAATAATCCTATAGCACAGATATCTTGTGTCATTTACTGTTTGCTGATAGATTATTATTGTGCCAGGAAAAGCGCTTCTTCTGTGCTTCAGACTATCTTCTGACGGTAAGAAATGTCTGATCCAATTTTTTTGCATATCCTTGGGGCCATTTTTTATCTTCCGAACTCATTTGTATGGTCAAGAACTATTTTCAATTATCTCATTTTTAACAAGTATTTTCTTTTAATTTGTGCCCTTTCAGATTTTGTTCTTATTTTTGTCATAGTTGAGAAATTGAAATAAAAGGAAAAGTGAAGGTCGATGGTTATAAAAATAAACCAAGTTAATTCAAAACTGTTAGGTGAGTCCCGTGTTATTAATAATTCCCAAATTAGAGACAGCTTTGCACTTTACTGAAAGATATCTTATCGCCCAGCACTTACATAATTCTTCCTACTTGACCTAATTCGACAAATAATTTGTCAGTCCTATCAGTACTCAGGAAATTATTATAGATACTTCGATCATAATTGTATTTCAGATTTCAATTAAATAATTTATTAAAATCTAAATATTATTTTGCATTTTTTTTTTGAAATTCTACACCAGTGAACATGTGCAACCAAAATCAGATGCAGATTCAATTCAACAAAAAAAAAAAACCCCAGAACACTTGAAATCTGAAAATAGATGCAAAATTTGAATAACAGCTTGTACAGAATATTTTTTCACGAGGATTTCGCATTTCCTTTGTCTTTCTGCATCAATGAATATTGAATACGAAAATGCAGCTACGGTTCTCTCCACTTTCCTTGAATCACCTCCAATCTGAAAATCGGTACAAGTTTTCGCTTCTTCTTCAATCAGCAGTTCGAAACCAAGAACGTCAGAAACCTTGTCATTTGTCTCATATTTAAATAGCAAACCTTCTTTAATGGTTTTTTTTTGCATGTACAATTTATGTTTTTCTTTGAGTTTCACATCAGCGAAAATGAGCAAGCAAATTAAAATGCAAATCGAATTCAAACTGCAAATCTGCTACCATTAATCTTCACTGAAATAGTTCTCCAAATCACATAGAATCTAAAAATCAATGCCAATTTTCACCTACTTCTTTTAGTCTTAGTTCCAAATCTGAAACCTCAAAACTTTAATTACAAAAAAAGTTCGCAATTATGCTCAAGCGAGGCAGCTTAAGCAGTTTTCGAAATAGTTTGAGAAGAAACTTGTTAAAATTCGAAAGAAAAAGGTTTTATATAAAATTCCAAATATTTACTTATTAAAAATGAAATATGGGCCAGTTTTTAGTTTTTTCATGTAGGAAAAAGTTTATAGTTCCAGTATAAACCACGTTTGCAAGAAACGTGACAGTTTTAGTTTATTTAGACCAAATCATAATCAATTATACAATTCTGATTTATAATTATTCTGCTGAATTCAGCGAAACTCACGTGGTTCCTCTTGCATTCTCGGAAAGCTACTAAACTATCAAAAATTTACTTTATTCGACTTGAATTCCTCCTAATACTTTCAAATCTCTCTCTAATTCCGCCCACAACCCTTGAGCTTATTTGAATTTACTTGAATTCGCTTGAATTCACTCAAGTTTACTAGTATATTCTTTGAATTTCCTTTCAATGAAAATCCAATAAATTGAACAGGATTCAAGCACAATTATTCGCCTTGAATATTCATGAGGGTGATTGACAGGAGTTCAAAATTCCAGGAGATCAGATCTCGAAAAAAATCCCAAACCGTCCAAAGTATCATTTTTCAATTAAGGGGCTCCTAAGAAAGTATAAAAATGTAAAACTAAGAGATCAAGGAATTTGTTTGTGATGGGTACAAATTTTTCAACTCTGTTAAAGTTTGCGTGGCAGAACATGTGCCCATGAAAAAACAAAAGATAAATTCTGAGCTCCCAAAAATATATACAGAACAGATGCAAATACACTGAATTGAACATTGATGTAAGTTTTTTACTAAGATAATTTAACGAAAATTACCCTCCAATTTTCAACTTTACGTAAAGATTCGCTTATGCTTATACCGCACTTTTTGATTTTGTAAACAAAAACTGACTTAAACAATCTGTGTACGAAAAAAATGTAAGTCGGATTTACATTTAGCCCCAAAAACATGCATAGGTTCTGAGGTGGTAAAAAAGATACAAATTTTTGGATTTTTTGAAGTCTCACTCTCTGTTTTTGTGTTGAATGGTAAAAACATGAGTCTATTTATTTTCCAACAACAATATTTTAGGGGTTGTTGTCGACCTTGTAAGTTCTTCCTGATTGTTTGATGTGGATTTCTCCCAAGTCCTTAAGAAAATAAACTTTTGAAAATGTTTGGTCCTTTTATAAAAACAAATTATATTTTTTCGGATTTTCGTTTCCTTGGATGTGATTTCAAAATAAGAAATTTAAGAAATCACGCGAATGAAATTTAATTATAATCGATTTTTTGATGAAATTATATTGAAAATTCAGAAAAAATTCAAAATGGGTTGTTTGAAATTTAGTTCAAATCATTCCAGGCTAGGTGTGAGGACTTTAACGGTCAAACCCTACCCCTGATTTTTGTTTTTGCTTGAAACATGAAAAATAATAACTTGGAATATATTTTTTCAAGAGATTTTTTCGAAATGGAAGTTGGCTATCTTGAAAAGATGTATTTTTGACATCAAATACCATTTCAATTTAGAGCTGAGGAAATCAGAATTCAATTATTTTTCCTCCGCGAAAAATTTTAATTTAACGATACAAATAACTTTCAGTTAATTGCAATTCCCCACAAACTTCATTTGCACGTGTCTAGGATTAGGTTATTCCATATCGTTATTTGTTGAGGCTCAAAAGTGAATCTTTTCATTTCGACAAACCTTATTCTCCAAATTGTGACTTTTTAAATATTATTTGGATTTTTCATCTAAACAGCTGAAGAAAAAAAATTATGGTTACAGCAAAGAAAATCAATTCATTAATTATCTTAGGTCTTAAAATATATCAGCAGTCGATAATCTTCTCTCTAAATCTGAAATAGTGAATTTTACTATTTCAAAGTGAATCCTCTCAATTTCAATTTAAAAAGTGGGTCACTATGAATTAGTGAAATTCACTATTTCAATTAGTGGTTTAACGGTTTCACTTGTTCAATTAAAAGATTCAACTAATGCGGAAAGTGGTTACCACTTAATCAAATAGTGGATTTCGCTAATTCAATTTGGCGGATTTAATCAATTCGAATAGTGGATTTCGCTTATTTAAACAGTGGATTAGCTGCAGTCACAGGTCTTGATGAAAATAATCAATGCAATATTATTTCAATCAATCGTAATTATTAAGCGCAACACTTTCCGAATCTTTCTCGCAATTTTCTGGATGAACAATTTTGTTTGAAAATGTGCATAGTATTTAGAAATATTATAAAAAATGTTTACTAATTCGAATTTTTAATATTTTTTTAAAATAAAAAGAAACGTAGAGATAAATCAGTGCTGAATTATATCCTGCAGTTAATTAGCACGCGTGTTTAAATTTATTTTTTGAATACAATTTTCGTACACTGATAATTTTAGCATCTTGAGAAGAAAACAGAAAAATATTTCGAAACGCGTCGATGCGTTATTATTGAAAATAAATTTAACATCTATTCTGTCAATTTAAAAATATATTATCTGTACTTAATTCTTAGAATGGGTGATTTAATTGGTCAGTTCACTCTGATATTCAATAGAGATATTCCCACATAACTATGCACGACTAAAACGATGAATTTCTGCATTTTAGACGAATATTATTATTTGTTTAAATAAATTTATGACACGAGCTACTATCAAGTATTGTATTTGTATCATTAACTTATAATATATTTCAAATTGGTCTGATCGAAAATAAGGAATTGAGGTTATACTTGTCCTTCATTTCAATTTGACTTTTTGAATTAGTCATTTTTGACTAATTGAGTGCTAGCGAAAATTGCGCTATGACAATAGTGAATTTCACTAATTGAAATGGTGCAAGAAAACGATTTCACTATTTGAATAGTGAAATAGCTTTTACTAATTCAAATAGTGAACTTTCCACTATTTCCGATTTAGAGAGATTGATTCAAAAAACAAATAATAAAAAACTAAGTTTCTTAATTATTTTAAACGAAAAGACAAGAATATATTGTCAAATATGTTGTTGTAATTCAGAAACTGTATATATTTTCAGGAATAGATGTGATAAAAGTTTATTTCTGTTTCTCTGTGATAACACAGTATTGCATCATTTTAGGTCATTTTGGGTGATCGCAATTCCAGAAGCATGCTCTCTTTCACTTACTTTCCATTCTCATTCTTAAATCAAAAAATTCCTAAATTTTCACAGAAAAAGTTATCTTATCCCCATGATTCAAAAATCCTTGTTTCTGGAATGAGAAAATCATTTGATTCAAAATATTTTTCTACGAATGCAGTTCATCAAAGGAAATGAACCTATTAAACTATGAATCTCCACAGAAAACTTTCGCTAAATCACCTCGAATCAAGTCAACTCTAATCTTCATCCCCTTCAATTTTCAATTCGAAATCAAAAAACAAAAAAACTGACGAAATTATGTTTTTCCAACTAAAAAAACCCTGCAATAAAGTCTCGCTGAAATTTTCCAGGGAAAATGGGTCTTCGATTTTCTCGCCCTTAGCTCGAAAATTCGCCGAAGGCTATGCGCTTGGATTCGTTCATCATGGCAGGGATACTCTTAGAGTACCCTCCACAAAAATCGACTTTTCTCGAAGATGCTTAATCAGAAAAGCCTCCAGGTCTGCAGATTATCTAAAACCGCTTCTTCCAATCTTCCCTCAACTCAAGACAAACCACTGCTCGTCGCGACCGCGTCGTTGAATTCTTCTCATTGTACGTTATTGATCTAGCCACGAGTTTGAAGCCTCGCCATTGCCCTAGCTACTATCGCACATGTTCTCGCCTGGGTGTGGTGTACTTGTACGTCAAGCACAGAATCAGCGAGATTTGACCATGTAGCCTTCAATTCAACCGGATGTGGCGTGCAATATCCCGGATGTCGCACACGGCACACTTTCTTGCCCATTCTCTATTTTTAATCACAGCACAACGATAAGAACCACTGACCTCCTCAGTCGTTACGACAATCCGTCCGGCGAATCTGACAGCTCATGGTGAACTAGGACTGGCCTGAGAAACCCTCGACTCCTTCCAATTGCTCTTGCTTCTCTTGGTCCCGCTTCGGAGAACGCGAGCGAACCGCCCTTCGGGTATCCACCTGGCGCGGTACTATCCTGCGGTGGATGAACGTGAGGCGGTGGTTGACTACTGAACTAGACCGGCTCGAGGTGTAAGTGTGAGGGGGGAGTTGGCAGATAGGGCGCGATACCGAAGAGCGGAAAATAGGAGTTGTTGCAGCAAGGCTAGTAATAAGCCTCGGAAATCGGCGGGCTTGCCAGCCTCGCAGCTCAAGTCTCAACTGGCTGTCTGATAGTTCGGCGAGGGTGGGAATGATGACGGTGGCCAGACACGGCGGGTGAGGGGATAGTCACTAGGTGGGAGAGAAGTGTACCTGCAATACTGTACTCTCTGCAACTTGCCGTGCTAGTACTTATTCTCTATTATAGGGATAATTTCGGGCAGTTGTGGTCCAGAGGAAACGGAGTTTCCTGTCGCAGGACTCCAAGAAAGAGATCGTTAATGTTTTTTCCTCTAGTGTTAATGACAATTTTGAGATTACAAGTTCCAGAATTCCTGATGGAATCTGGAAAATGAAATCAGATGTGTTAATCTGGGGACTCAAGGAGATTTCATAACTGTAAGGTGGTTAGAAGTATGGATGGATTTTTTGTAAATTCTTTTAAAAATATTTCGAAATTCGTGTCTTGTGATTGAAGGTAGATTCGTTACCATAAAAAAAGAACTTCTGGAAGTATTCACGCTACAAATTTATTTTTTAGGCTTGTGGAGTTTTCCGGCATCACGCTTTATCTTATTATCAATTTTTTCAGATAAAATGAACCAATCTCTGATTATAGTTTGAAAATAGAATATTTAACGTTGAAATTGCATTCTTTTTTTTTGTAGATATCATAATTTATTTTAATAACATCATTAATAATTTCATAATAACAAATAATAATAATTTTTGGATATTATACATTTTTTCCAGTTGTAGCAATCGACTGTGCTACAATATATCAAATCGTTCCTAATTTTGTATTAACATAAATTTCCTATATAATCAAAATTTAACCTTGAAAGTTTTCAACTATTTATAAAAAATAATAACTAAGTCTATATAACAAAGGTTCTTAGAGAATAATCTTCCCAAGTTTCCTTCTAAGACAGATTCTTCCCGGTCTTTCTGTGACTTCTGCCTGATTATCTATATTTAATTTATTTAAAAATGTGTAATTTGTATTTGATATAATTTAACAATTCTGCTGGTGAATTTGATTTCTATTTTTCACCCATGTCCGTTTCGCTGTTTATTTCTACATTTCTAAATGGACACCATTTCCCTGGAAGAAGAAGGATATATATTTTGAATTGGAATAAATTGATAAATAAACACCATTTACATGAAACACAGTTTTTACGAAACACAGTTTTCACATAACATTATTTGCACGATAACATCTAAGTTTACAATTTCAATCAGATTTATGAGTAAGATTTTCACAACACGTTTTTAATAATAAACGTTTATGTTTTCACTAAATTGAAGTTGGTAAACAAAAACCGTTAATGTAGCTTGGAGTTAGACCAAAAATATTAATATCTTTGGTAAGACTGAGCTAGATTATATGAACGTAACCTCTGTTAATCTGCCAAATGAAATTCAGGATTGTTCAAAATCAAACATTTTTCAAGTGAGACGAATATTTTCCTGGTTTTTATTATGAAAATCATGTTATTAGTTTATTTCGATGATTTTATGATAAAAACAAATTAATTAAAGAAGAAAAACCCCCGTTCTCATAACTTTTCTGCGAAAGGTTTTCGGAGAGGCACAGTTGAATGTCAGGCTGCCCCTGACGAGCTGAAAATAAGGTTACGTCAATGGAGATTACGTCGATGGAAAACAACATGAAAATTGTTCCCAAAGTTTTGAAGTAGAATGGATTGAAAAATCCTTTTGCTATTCATTTTCCTCCGTTCTGATATACATATTTTTCCTTTATTCAATAAATTTTGTTAATAAATATAGAAGTAATTTCCAATTACGTCGATGGATACTAATGAAAATACGCAAAAATTAGTCCAAAAAGGTATTATTAGTCGTCGGATGATCCATGTTTACACATGCTTCAGGCGTTTGTAGACATCTCTCAAAGACATTTTTTGGGCATCTAATATTTTTTCATTCTGCGTTACGATACTTTAATTAATTTTCACTGCAGGACATGTTGTAAGGTACTAGAATGAAAATCTTTACAGAGTTTGACACCAATATAAACAATATTTTCAGTAATATAACCCTTGGACACGAAAGTGCCCTGTCTGTGGAGAATTACCCTTATACGGAATGTGTTAGAAGACAATCGTCATACACGCATTATGAGAGTGATCATTAATCTTACTGGAAATTTAGAACATTCAAATTCGAGATCCGAAGGGAACTAGGCGACTTCGATCTGAAGATCGAATTTTTCTCACCTAGATTCTCTCCTAATCAAATTCTTTCAATTTTAAAAATTTCGTTACAGAAATTTGATTTAGGACGTTGATAGAGAAATTAAAATTTTGATTTTCACTGCATCTAATTTCCCTTCATATTTTAATTACTAAACTTTTTTTATCCTTTTTACGGTATTATTATTGCCAGAAAATGCTTTAAGAAATACGAAGAAAGTGTAAAAGTTGGATCATGAAGTAATATACATTAGGGCATAATGAAAATGACCAAATTACACTGAGATCGCGCTGTTCGTTCAGCCTCGTGGTCGGCCATCGACGGCCTTGGATAACTGACGCTGACTGACGCGAGTGCTGAAACGTAGACAGTAAGGGCCATATGAACTATTTCTATGTGATAATTCCCCGCTTGGATATTGTCCATTCTGAGCATCCGTCAGCTCGTCTCGTCCACGAGCGAAATTCTCGGAAGGATAATTTCGGGTTGGACAAATCGCGCGATTCCAGACTAGGGGAATCGTTTGGGTGATCAAAAGTAGTTTGTGGGATGATATCTAGGGAGTGTGAAAAATAATTCCAAAATCGGTTATATTTTCTGTTCTCTTTTTTTATTTAGGAATTAAAATTTTGAAAATTCCCTATTGCTCCAGAAATGATGGAATACATGTTAAAAACATGAAAGAAGGTAATTCGGGTTTCGATCGTGTACAAAACTACGAAAAATTTGTCGACATTTCACGAACGTTGCAGCTCGCATCTTCAGGACTGGCCTAAAACTGACCCTTTTAGGTTGTGGTGTTCTTATATATGCTCACAACGATGCCTGTAATTGGTCAAGGATTCCAGTGTGGGGATTGGTGAAATCTGATTGGTCAATCAGTTAAACCGGCAGAACGGAAAGTCAAATTGGATTGGTATTATATTTATGTTCCTATTCTTATTATTAGGGTGTTTTAAGATTTCTATTGCTTCTCTGTGCCTTCTTGGGAAAATATTGTTCGTTTTTGCGATGACGGTTGCTTTTTCAAATAAAATGCTGTGCCCTGTTTCAATGTGATGCTCAGCTAGAGCTGATTGCGTAAAATTTTTCAGCCTGATTTAACTATCATGTTCTTTCATGCAATGGATCACCGCTCTACTGGTTTCTCCAATATAGACTTTGCCACAAGAGCACGGAATTTTATATACTCCTGGATCACTGAATGGTGCCTTTCTGTCTTTTAAGTTGTTGAGAAGCTGACCTATTTTTGCAGGTGGTTTGAATATGGTTTGGATGTTGTGTTTGTTGAGAATTCTACCAATTTGTTCTGTGATACCTTGGATGTAGGGTAGGGTGGTGGTGGCTTTTCTCTCTCTTTCTTTAGTTGGTTGTGTTAACTTTTTTTTTCTTGTGTATTTTCTGATTGCTCTATCAATTTGTTTGTTTGTGTAATCGTTTTGCAGAAGGATTTGTTTAACTGTTTGTAATTGTTTTTGTAAGTTATCTTTATCTGTAATGGAGACGGCTCTGTGAACGAGCGAGTTGATGACTGACTGCTTTTGGGATGGATGATGGAACATGATAGTAAAGTCAGGCTGAAACATTTCACGCAATCAGCTCTAGCTGAGCATTACATCGAAACAGGACACAGCATTTCATTTGAGAAAGCAGCCGTCATCACAAAAACGAACAATATTTTCCCAAGAAGGCATAGAGAGGCAATCGAAATCTTAAAACACCCTAATAATATGAATAGGAACAATGGATATAATACCAATCCAATTTGGCTCTCCGTTCTCTCGGTTTAACTGATTGACCAATCAGATTTTACCAATCCCCACACTGGAATCCTTGACCAATCACAGGCATCGTTGTGAGCATATATAACAACACCACAACCTAAAAACCTCAGTTTTAGGCCAGTCCTAAAGATGCGGGATGCAACGTTCGCGAAACGTAGAAAAATTTTTTGTAGTTTTGTACACGATCGAAACCTGAAATACCTTATTTCATCATAATGGATCATCGTGGAAGCATTAAATCTATAATGTTAAAAACATGTTTTTTGCATTGAGTTATATTAAACACATTTCCAATCGGAAGAACATGCTAGTATTATATGTTCTCGAATGTTTCCAAAATGCGTGCATTTGACTTAATCCAAAAGTTGAATGTTTTTGGCGATTTTGGAAAAATTCCAAATGGAGCAGAACATACGTTCTCAGTTCAAATATTTGAATTAACAAAAAAAAGAGAACAGAAGATATTTAACCTTTGGAAAATGTTTTTTCTTTCACTTTTTCTTGATGTCTACCGACAAATATTATTGTTTTCGGCCCGAACGGATCGACTTAATTAATAATTTGCGCTCTGCTCCAATATTTGAGTACAAGTATCCAAATGAAGTATAACAAAGTAATGGCAATCCAAAATATTTGAAACAGTTAAACTTTTCTTATTAGGTTAGGTTAGGTTTGAAAGCAGCTCTAACCTCTAAGCTGTACCTCACTCTTTGGGCTCTTACTATATAGCTGCCTGTTATGTACACATGTTTATGTTTTGTCATCATACCTTAATCGAAAAATCGACTTTCGATGCCTGCGGAGCATACCCTCTGGTAAGGAATTCGATTCTCGACTCGCTTCACACGCATCTCAAATCGAATTTTTGATTATTGGCACGATGGAAAATTGTATCCATGACGTGGGTCGAGGAAACGATTTCGCTCCTGTGATATCGGCCCTCGCTCCACTCGAGCAGCTAACTTCACACTCGTGAAATCTTTGCCTTTCGACACTTGTTCCGCAATATACTATTGTTGTTGACCCAATGAAAATTCATTTTTCTCGTCAAAAATTAAATTCGAAACTTTCCGCTCAAAGGTTTATCACAAGCCACAGACTAAGTCTAGTGCCTAATGAAGGCCAGGTGTGAAAATTTAAGAATTTTCAAATGAAGTTCGAAATTCGTTGCGTAGATTGTTTCTCAGGCACAATATTAGGTTATTGGTGTGATCCAAAGTTCGTCTCGATGTTGTCATCGCACAGCAGCAAACTGTGTTGGAGGCACCTTGCGTCCCCTCTGGATGCTTTTTTAGAGCTATCAACTGTTATTAAACGAGGTTTTAGTCGCAAACTTCCTGATGGTTGAGGAAATTACTCACAATGGGACAGGTGTTCAATAAAAACGCTTTTTGGGCCGCTGCCAGTACCTTACCGACTCCTAGACGTTCGAGATGTTCAGAGCATCTTGCGTGTACATTGCCTGTAGCCGATATCACGATAGGATGGATGGCTGCATGTTTCACATTGCTCCATATCGTTTTCACTTCTTCCTTCAGCTCACTATACTTATAGATCTTGGTTGTATAGGTTAATGTCGATTTCTTTTTCATGCAACTCGATTTCTGTTAGATGGGCTCGAATACAATGATCCGTCTGGATAGTAACATCCCTGTATAAGATGCAATTTTCGTTTTCCAAAACACGAACTGGAATGTATCTGTAGGAAGCCATCCATTATGTTAAGAGTCCTAGGTTTAGGGCTAATGGTTGATGTATGATGTCCGCTAGATCATTATGTCTATGCGTGTACTCTCTCTCTCTCTCTCTCTCTGAGTCATTATGCGACAGCCATCAATTAAGTGCTCGATGAATTCATTGGTATATACTATATACTCAATCGGCACCTGTCAACCACGTCTTGATGTAGTGTATGCTTGCGATAACTTCTGGTGCCGACAACCCTGTCCTGGGTGGCTATCAAGAATCCTTCCGTTCTCGGGAACAGGATGCCCTTTTTCAACCAAATATTATATTTCTTTTCATCCTTTTCATGTTGATGTAAGGTTTTAGGATGCTTGCCGTGGATAGCTTTTTGTCTCCATTGCGTTCCCAATTCCTCTCTGGTTTCTGGCCTGATATTCAAGGCTTCCGCTGGAGACATATTCAAGGGCGTGTGATCGAGATCTGCTTCACAGATGGTACTGTTGAGCGAAAACTATCGTTTGCTGATGAAATAGTCTATCAACTGTGCGATTTGCGATACACAAAGCTGCTTGACATCTACAACTCCCTACACCCTATATCTCGTGGAAAAGATATCCTTTCAATCGCAAAATTACTGTGAAGCATCCAGTGCTCAGTCATTTCGACGCGAATAGTTCTGTTTATCCTTTCAAGGTCGGCGTTTGACCATTGCATGAGCCCATAAGAGTACGTGAGAACAGGAATAGCAGAGGTGCAAATAGACCTTATTACATTCTCATCAGAGAAGGTATTAGGTTTGTGTAAAATTTGACCCCCCCCCCCATTTTTGTCAAATGTCCACGTTTTGAGACCCCCTGAACCCGAAAAACCGGTTTTTACGAATGTGTCTGTATGTATGTATGTCTG
>WSXT02031093.1:0-13722 GCA_011762715.2 Neuroterus valhalla | reverse complement strand
GTAAAAAAGTATTGCAAACGAAAAAAAACTAAATTGTCATGAAATAATCAAATTTTTCCCCAGAACAGATTAATTATCATGTAAACAGTTGCAATTTCAACTAAAAAAGATGAAATTTTTACCAGGAGCTACTAGTGGAAGGAAAAATGTTGAACGAGAGATGAGATTAGCTTATAACAAACAATGTCCTTTAATAAAAAAATTGAATTTTCTATCATGCGAGTTTTATTTTCAACAAAGAAGTTGAATTTTGAATGAAAAAAGATTTTTTAAGAGAGAAAAAAAAACAATTTTACCGAAATGGTTGAATTATCAACAAATCTCAACAAATTGTTACATTCTCGACCAAAGAAGACGAATTCTTCAAGAAACCGTAGTGTTTTCAAGAAGAAAATATAAATTTTCAACAAATAAAATTCATATGATATGAAATTTCTACAAATCAGTTGAATTGTTCAACCAAAAACATGAATTTTTAGAAAAAGAGGTTATTTTCAACCAAATAATTCAATTGTGTACCGGAATAGTTGAATTTTCAATAGAAGAGTTAAAAGTTTTTTTAGTGAAGAAGAAAAAATTTCCCCTTATTGTTGAATTTTCAATGAAATAGATAAATTTTTTACTAACTAGTTGAATTTTTAAAAGTTCAACACAGATCAAGGTTTTTCAGGTGAGAAGGAAACAAATTTCAATCAAATATTTATTAGAAAAGACCAATTATTCACAGAATACTCAAATTTTTGAAAGAAAAATATAAATTCTCAACAAAACATCGAATTTCCCAGCAAAATAATTACTCTTGATCAAGTTTATAGAATTTTCAATTGATGGAGAAAAATGAAAATTCTACCAAAAGAGAGGAGTTTCCAATCGAAAAAGACAACCTTTCTGCGAAACGAAAAAATCTTCGATCCTCAAATATGAATTAATAACAAAAGAGTTCATTTTCATCCTTGTCTTTCGATTTTTCACCAAATTAGTTGAGTTTCGAATCCAGAAATACGAATTTTCAACAAAATATAAATGAAATTTTCGACAAAATATTCCAATTCTCAACATGTTCTCAACGATGCTGACTAAGAACCAAACCGCTCTTGCCTCTCTTTCTCCCTCCCTGCCGTTCTGGAGGTCGGTATAGTATATGTACAGTAGACTCTGCGCTTCCCGTTCTCACATTTCTTCCTTTCGTCCGTCCGCACTTTTGCTGGGGACACGGCGCGGCGCATACTCGACGCGCCGCGTGTGTGCATTCAACACGGACTTACACGTTGCGCGCGAGTAAAGGCATTTATAATGAATAGTTCTGATGGTGATTCGTTTGAATGTTCATGTCTGCATATAACACTTGAAACTGGCAAACTTCAATCATTTAACTTCTTTGCAATCAACTTCAAACTTCCTGCTACAATAATTCTTTTACTGGCGTGCATGTATGCATAAAGTGAGAGGATAGCTGTTTTCTTCCAATCGATTAATGAAATAACAATCAAATTTATGATTTTCTTTCAACGCGAACGAGCAAAGCTTCTGTCGGCGGTCTTGCGACTGCTCTACTTTTTACTTATCTTTTTTATTCTAATCAGTGCCCAACTAAAGCCTGTCTAGAGTGCAAGATTGGGGCCTAACTAGACGATCATAGTTTTTGTGTTCACAAAGAATGGAAAATCTTAGCAGTGCCTAGAATGGTCCTGACTAGGACTTACTAGGCCAGTTATTCTAGTAAGTATCTGAAAATCGCCCTCATTGAAATGGGGACCAATAGGAAAGTTTCTACATGGGGTGCTCACAGTTTTTACACACGAAAAGAATACTGCTGAAACAGTAGGAATTTTGGACATTTATGGGTAGAAGCTTTTCGGAATATCAATCTAATTAGGACATGTCTAAAGAAAAAACTAAGTGGGATTTTTCAAGTACCTTGTGTTGTTATTTATGCTGAAACAAGATGTATTTCGAAATGTATTTGTAGTCATTTGTAAAATTTTTCGAAAAATTTCGAGAACTTTTGTCTTGAAAACTTTCGCTGGAATATTTCTTTTGAGAATATCTTCGTTTTTTTCAACCGCTTCCGAGTTTCTAAACATCCCAGCAAAACATTTCTGCATGAAGGAAGTCATTCTTTGTGGTGATTGGATGCTCTAACAAATATGCAAATTTGCAAGAATGGTGAAAAATATTGCAAGCCTGGTGGTAGTTTCAAACGCCAAACAATCGTATGATTACTTTCTTCCTCCTGTATAAGCTGCAAAAGGGGTTTTTAGTGTTTTTACTTGTTCAAGTTTACGTTACTTTGATTACAGGTATGTTCGCCGACACAGTAGAGAAGGTCGTAGTTTTGCGCTTTATTCCTTAAATGTAACAAATTATCGAGAAAAAGTTAATTAAGGTCCATAGTGAATTTCTTTGGCTGCTAAAAGTGACCTACCTCCCCTCGCATAATTCTACAGCGGTAGGTACTTTAAACCCTTTATAATCGGCCCTTAGAGAGCATACCACTTCTTTCAGGTGCGGTCTTAATTGTCATGACAAGCTTTGGATACAATTTGCCTATCGTCTTTTACCTCGACTTATAATTATGTTGTAAAAGCCACTAGCAGCAAGAAACGAAACTCTTCTGCCTGCTTGGTGGTCAGAGATTTACACTTCCGGTCTCTTCCTTATGATTCTTGAGAACATTCTCTTTCCGACACAGTTACTGATCTAATCTTTCAAGTTTTTTGCAGTTAATAAACCATAAGAGTATTATTTCCAATTAATTATAAACAGGCCTCCAATACCTAAATGTCAAACTCTCTATCAAACTGCAGTTAACTTTGATTATATTTTAAGTTGTAAATATTGAACAGCAATAGCTATAAATTGTAGCAGACTTTGTATAGGTGAATATGAATAGAATAAAACGATAGATAGATTCAGCTGATAGTGTAGTGAGGCTATTTGGATGTAAAATAAAAATTACTTTCGAACCTGTTCCTGTCTGCTTCTCTTTTGCTGTGATAATTGAAAGCCGACCACGCCACTTCGGGACTGAAATGGATAATTACTTTGTTTTAGGTACTTGGATTTGCGCTGAGAACCAATAACCGTATAATGATCTATGGTTAGTGCTAAGCCCTTTCAGTCTTAGTCTACCTATGCTTCTTAGATGAAACGACCGATAAGATCCTCCAATCAGGCTGCTTTCAAAGATACGCCTAACTTAGGTCCTGGTTCGTTAATAACTTCGGCTACTGTCTCGAGATGAGATTTGAAAAATAACACCAAAGAGTCCAAACATCAATTTTGCATGAAATTGTTCCTTGAAATTAAAGTTTCATCCAGTGAAGCCTTTTTTCTGCTTTGTTGCAGATGAAACATTGCAGCAATACTATGTCACGTGCCCCCGCGATTTCTCTGAGAATAAATTTAAAAAAATTTAAATACCTCCAAAAACTGTATAATAATTTTTAGACATATTTGGATAAAAATATATGTGTTGTTGTTATGCATAAAATTTGTTTTGAAAATATTAGCGCCTTGATCGGGACTTGGACTCATTACCAGTATCTTACAGGCTGCCGTTTTCCCCTCGACCAACATGCTACAATGTTTATAAATTTTTTTCAAGCAGACACTTTTGGATAGTTGAAACCAACTATTTAATAAGGTTAATAGTTAAGGTTAGGGAAGTGGTGGAACACCTCGTCGAACTCTTTGCAGGTTCCTCGTAGAATATCTGAGATTTTGAAGTTCAGCTTACAGAAAGATATCATTGAATTGAAAAAAAAAAACATTCTTTTCAAGCATGAGCTAATAAAAACTCCAAATTTTGTAGTGCCAAAATATATAAACCCTTTCGGCCTAGAAATTTTAACCGATCGACCGTGAGGGTAACCAACCGTGAGTTATCCCTGATGGATTATCCAGATGGGCCAAGATGGGTGCCAACATTCCAAAGAGGGCCAAACGTTTTTTTTCTGCACGGAAAGGTTCTTGGATATCCTAAAACATTTCGGGAATTATGTAAATCTGAAAAAGTCCTGGATTCCTTACAATTTGGTAGGAGATTACACAACATTTAAATAATTGACATGTTTCGAGTATTTCAGGATATTTGCGAATCTGGAATCTTGCGATAAATTTCTGTAAATTAGGGGATGGTAACCTCAAAATCTAGAGTGTAAGATTGACCATATTTCAGGTTCAACTAGGAACTAGGGGACAGCCCGCTAGATGTTGTAGCGTACCATCCGTAGAGTGTCAACATTTGGAGGTGGTTGGCTAAAGTTGACGATCCTGCTGTGCAGCCCTATCCGCCTCTAAACAAGATCGCCGGACAATTTTGCTATCATTTTCTTTTGAAAATTTTCGCCGCATGGTGGCGCTCCACAGTAGTTCAAAATCCCAAATTTTCGGTCAAACGTTCCGCCGAACATTCGTCACGCAGCTGAAAAGTCTCGCGCGTCCGAGTAAAATGTGAGTGTCGAAAAAAGGCAGTTGCAAGTTGACTAGTATTTCTCGACCTCATAGATTTTAATCGCTGAGGTATGTAGAATATTTCTGTACTAGTTTCAAGTGAAGATAATAATGCATGCGTCTGTAAGAGATGTCGGAATGCTTGCGCTCCTTTTTCTATTTCACCAAGTAAAAATTTCGAAATATAATAAAGGATTAGATATCCAGGCCGCACCAGGCCGCTTCGATTCTTACTGTGTTGTACACGGGAAGGTGTCCCCAATAAAGTGGCGTTAAAATTTTCTGCCCTAGCTTGCCCGTCTTCTTCTGAGAACGATTCCTTTGAGGAATGCGGCGCACCGGTCCACGTGCCTGGCGCGGCGAATAAGGACGGGCTCGTCGCATGGGCGATACGGGAATTAGGAGGGAGCTTTCAAGATTTTTTTGGGTGAAGAAATTGCAGAGAGTACTAATCCCTGTCGCCGAATGTTTCAACCAAATCGTATCTTATTTGTACACAGTGATCACTTAACTTTCTTTAAATATATAGAGACAAAGAAACTTATTTTTCTAACAATACTTTGATCAATATATTTATGTAAGTGTTAATCAACTTATAACCATTAACGTAAATCATTATAAAATTATTTACTCTAGTTTTTTACGCAAGTCGGCCGCCTTTTTTATGTCCGCCATTTTGAATTTTGGAAAACAAATATCATTTTCGAATTAAGCGACCCCAAAAACTCCTGGATTATTACATTTTTAGGGGTTTTGACCGTAAATTCGGGGTTATGAACCACTGTGCGCTCCATGCTCGTGGTCCTGCTTTTGCATGAAACCCAATGGGAAAAATATTTCAAAAATGTAATATTAGAATATTTCAGGAGTTTGAAGATGATTTATTTCCAAAAATCGTTATTTTTGTTATTAAAACTATTTCTAGGGGGTAAGTTAGATGCATAAGATTATGGATTGGAATGAATTGTGAAATAACTATTTCCTAATAATGTACACAAGTTTCATAAAGAAATGAGATTTATTTCTTTTCATCATCGAATAATGACCTCACGTTGTGTTAAATACGTAGAGAATATTTTATAAATTAGTACTATTAAGAAACATTTGATGAATGGACAAAATAAATAAATATATTATGTGTGAAAAATAAACCTTTTTTTATCCCCCCGGAACACTGATAAGAAACACGAAAAAAAATAGAAGGAGAGTAATTTGGAGGATGCCTTCTCATTTATTTTTGCTCTTTTTATTTGAATTTCAATATCGACAATTTCGGAGTTCTAGTCTGGGTCTAGTCCGAATTCGGTCTCTGGCTTTTTAGGAGTTGTAGATATGAATGTGTACTTCTTCGCTTTTCAAATTGAATATTAAAGTTTGAAGTTTTCTACAAAGTTTTTGCATGAGAATATTATACAGGAAAATTTTTGCACCAGTTCAAGAGTTAATGAAAAATTGAGTTATTCTTGTAAAATCATATTAAGTGAATGAAAGATACTATATAATATAGTACAATATATATAATATAATTGATATATGGGAAATATATCTTGAGTTTTCAAAAGCTTCAAATTAGTTTTGTAATAAAACCGTATACAAATGATAAGTTCAATTTATAGAGATACTGTGTTAGTAGAAAACTAGCTTGGGTTTTTCGTTACTGAAAATATATGTAACTAGAAATACTGACGTCACTTGAAATTTCAGATATGTGAAAAATTGAATTTCCAATTAATTTTTTAATCCTGGTATCAGAAGTCAAATTATTTATGCTTCCAAAAATAAAGAAAATATTCTTATCTATAGATTAAATCAGTATACAATAACATTGCGGTAAAAAAACGTAGTTTAATTCATATAAACATAATATCACACGAGTCTTAATATTAAAGTGCTCTTTTCATGACGATATATGTTGTGTTCGAGTGCTCGTGAATAAAAACTGGCAGAGGATTGGACAAATCGGAGTGTTTTACGGAAACCTTTCTGGAGATTCTTATAACTTCGAAGCCAAGACATGTTTCCAAAATGCTATAGTTCTGAAAGGTTTGCAGAAAAATAAAATATCATATAGGTGGAAAATCGATCAGACGTGATGCCATCAACATACAATTTTTATTAAAAATAAATGTGAAACCAGGTCATTTTTAACAATATGTTTCGAGAAAAATGTAACTATTTCAAATTGGCAGCAATAAAATTTTACAGATAAGACGTGATTGGGCTCAGAATTCTGATAAATTATTTTGAATCTGAATTATTTTAATAAATTATTTGCAGTGTAACCATTTTGATTACTTTAAGAACTTTCTTGGTTCAAAATTAGATTTTGGGCAACTTCAGGGTTTGAATTTTCAAACTTAAAACTGACTCAAGGGGGTAGTAGGGTAAAAAAAATCGATTTTTTTCTTGTTTCATTTTCGTATAGTAAAACATTATAAGAATATTTTGTTAAGATTCCAAGTTAATCAAAGCAGAACTCTCAAAGTTATACACCTTTTGGAAACACCAGGACAGCGTTCGTATCGCCAGGTCTGATAGAGAAGCAAAACAAGAAAGCAAACAAGCCAGGATTCAACGTAGGATTGAAAGGAAAGAAGCTGAAGACAACAAAATTGCTACGTAAGATGTCCTTTAATGGAGCTGGAATCGATGATTCAGTGAAATTGAAAAAAAAAATCTCGCTTTTTTACAGTTCAAAACTTTAAACGCCTTTTTCTCAAAATTAGGTTTTCAAAGTCGGTGTTCACTCTCCTGAAAAAACTACTCGACCGATCATTTTCAAACTTTGTACAAACTTTCTACATACCAATTGCCAGGGTCCGGTGGTCTTTTTTTTTTATTTTTCCGACGGTGTTTTCCACTTACGAAATCGTGAAATTTTTCGTCCAAAATTACAATTTTGGTTTTAAACGACCAAAAAAAAATTTGTTGATTCATAAATGAATGACGTTGAACCCAATAAAACATATATTTTGATGAAAAATGTTTACTCATTTGTCTCAGATAACTCTACACGTTGAGACATGATGAATGCCGCAAATGAGAGCCGTCTTCGTATATCTGCTGCCACCGGCTCATTTGTTCATATTTTTGTGCTAAAATTTGAAAAAATCTTCTTGAAATGATACTTTACAATATGCCTAATACTAAAATGAATCTACTTTTGTAATATTTAAATAAAAAATTCATGAAAATACATTTTTTAAACCCTGACCCCCCCCCCCCCATAAAACTGTACATTAGGTAATACTGTAGAATCACGGCTTTCCCGAATCAGTCGAGATGAGCGAGAAAATTATAGGTTCCATATATGTTTTATTAAATAAAGTGTCATTTTTTAGAAGTTAATTTTTTTCAAAATCCCTTGGAAGGAGTGTCGATTGTGACCGAAATAACTCTCTCCCACTTTTTTGAGCAATAGAAATTAGTCAAGTAAACGAAATAAGAGAAATTTAACCAGATGTATTAATAGAGTCTTACATATATAATTTAACCTTATATAAGAACTCGACCGCTTTTCCAAGTTTGAAACAGCCCTGGGAAACAAAAAGTATATAAAAACAATAATTTTATCGCTTACCTCGACCGATTCTTGTTTTCAATGCCCAAATAAAGGCGTTTCAATAAAAATTGCCAAGAAAATAATGAAGTTTAGAGAAGCCATGATTTTACAGGATTACCGTTCATTATTTCAAAATTGACTTAACATTGAAAGATGAAATTTGGAATGAAAAACGTAATTGGACTTAAAATTTCAATTAATAATTTATTAGTAATATTGAAATTCATTTCGATATCTCGATAAGTTGTTGCCCGCATTGACAGCTCTTCATGAGCTCTTGGTAACCACCTGATCCTGTTGCCATTATTGTGGATATTTCCTGCAAATGAAAAGTTGAAGATCAAAGAATGAAATTATAGTTTCAGTAATTTATCATGTTATTGCAAATGAATGACAATATAGGCATAAAGTGATAGCATTAAATTATATTATTCTAGCCCTAACCTCAAAACTGTCAGTCTCATGAGGTCTCGAGACTCCTACATTCGGTAAAATAAATACTCGCGGCTATTTTGGATGAAAATCAAAGCAGAAAAATTTCACTGTACACAGCGTTTCGTGAATCAGAAATCAATTCACAATTATAAAATTTAATAACAATAGTAACCAAACTCGACAAAGTTTTAACCTCTAGCCCGTCCTTTGTGAAAAATGGCGCTTCCTTCAACTTGCGTGCGCAATAGGGTGGTCCAAAAATGCATTGAAAATGTTTTTTTCGAATTTTTATGCAGATGCCCGGAAATTTGTTCAAATCAAAAACAAAAAAAACGCATTTTTTTTGTTTTGAAAAGAGATATTCAGAGGTGGTGCAAGCCCCATCAAGTTTAACACGTATTTTCCATGAGAAAAAAATACGTTTTTGTAAATTTCATTCAGAATTCTTAATATTAGGTGAATCGACTTCGAGATTCACCATTTCTCTTCACAATCAGTCACAGAATTCGAATAAGATATTACTTTTCAAATATCACGGCCATAAGTCTCTTTTATAGGGTCCCAAAAAACCCTCATGAGTGAAAAAATGAGTTTTTCCAATTTTTGACGCTAATTATGATTTTTCGCGGTTTTTTGAACGCAAATTGCTTCAAAATATATGAGATACTACTTTATACTAATAATTAGATGTTTATTTAAATTGTTCAAACAATTTATCATTGTTTTTAGCAAGTTGCTCTTGGAAAAGTGTTACTTTTTCAAGGTTTTTTCTGAATTTTTCAACTTATTTTCGAAGTTTCAGTTAAAGAGAGGTAATAATAAAATTAAGCTGACAAAAATATTCGTTTCAACAATTTGTTAAAGATTATAACAATATTCTCTTAAAATAATGCTACAAAGTTGCGGTTTTTTCTAAAATTTTTAACTTTTTGTCCACTTTTCACTTGAAGTAAGTAATTATTTATTTCAATTTAGCTAGATAAATTGTTTAAACAAATTGTAGATGGTAATAGCTATCTTTTTCTAGATTAATATCACATAGTTTCGGGGTTTTCCTCAAATTTTTAACTTTTTATCACTTTTCAATTAAATCAAAGTAATAATTAATTCATGGAAGAAAAATTATCGTTTGACAATTATTTATCATTGCTAATAATATTTTCATTGTTTAATGATAGAAACTTGCGGTTTTATACAAAATTTTCAACTTTTTGCCCACTTTTCACTTGAAGTGAGTTAATATTTTATTTAAGAAGAATAATTGTTTAAACAAATTATTATTGTTTATGGCTTTCTTCTCTTAGATTAGTGCTAAAAAGTTGCGTTTTTTTCTGAAATGTTTAACTTTGCTTTACCTTTTAACTTGTGAACAAATAAAGAATAAACAATAGAGGGAATGATATTTGAAATAGTATTGTACTTTTCCATGTAATTTTTTTTTTCTTTTCCCAATGTTAAAAGAAAATTTATTAAAATAAAAAAGCCTTATTCATTCAGTGCAATTTGAATTTTGAACTTTCTACTAAAATTATGGATCTTCAACGCAAATATTGAATTTTTAAGGAAGTAGTTCAACTTTCAAGCAAAGAGTTAAGTTTTCGACTTGAAAATATAAATTTTTAATCAAAAATATAATAGTTGATATTCAGAAAAAAGTTTTATTAAAAAAAAACAATTTAATTTAAACAACAATCAAATCACATCAATGTAATTCAATTGGATTGCATTTCATTCAAATTCTATTCAGTGCAAATATAAACATTTCAGAAAAAACCACAACTTTCTAGAACTCATCAAAGAGAAAATGGTTATAAACAATGATAAATTGTTTGAATAGGCATGTTTTTCAACTTGCATTAATTATAACTGCACTAAGTAAAAAGTGGACAAAAAGCTTAAGAGTTCAGAAAAACCGCAACTTTTTAGCACTAATCTGATAGAAGGGAGCTATAAACAATAATAATTTTTTCGCACCAATTTTTTTGTTGAATTTATTTAAATATTAACTCACTTCAAGTGAAAAGTGAGTAAAAAGTTAAAAATTTGAAAAAACGCAAGTTTCTATCATTAAGCAAAGCAAATATTATAAGCAATGATAATAAATTGTTTAAAAAATAATTTTTTTAACATGAAATAATTATTACCTCTATCTAATTGAAAAGTGATGAAAACTTTGAAATTTCAGGAAAAAACCGCAATTATGTAGTATTAATCTAGGAGATAATAGCTATAAACATTTACAATTTATCTAAACAATTGTTTTAGCTATATTTAATTTAAAATTACTTACTCTGATTGGAAAAAGGGGAAAAAGTTGACAATTTCAGAAAAAAACGCAACTTTGTAGCATTATTCTCAGAGAATATTGTTATAATTATTAACAAATTGTTTAAACAATTATTTCCGTTAATTTTATTTGATCTTTACCTCGCTTCAACTGAAACGTTAGAAATATGTTTAAAAATTCAGAAAAAAAACTTGACTTTCTAACCCTTTTCTAAGAGATAGTTGCTAAAAACAGTAATAAATTGTTTAAACAATTTGAATAAACATTTAATGATCAGTATAAAGCAGTGTCTCGTATATTTAAAACAATCTACCTAAAAAATTGTAAAAAATCATAATTAAGGACAAAATCTCGAAAATCCCATTTTTTTACTAATGGAGTTTTTTTGGGACCCTATACAACGGACTTTTTGGAGTGATATTTGGAAAGTAATATTTTATTTGCATTCTGTGACTAATTGTGAAGAAAAATCGTGAATTTCGACCTCGATTCACCTAATATTGAGAGTTCTGAATAAAATTTACAAAAACGTCTTTTTTTCTTATGGGAAATACGTGTTAAACTCCATGAGGCTTGCGTTACCTCTAAATATTTGTTTTTTAAAAACAAAAAAATACGTTTTTTTTTTTAATTCGAACAAATTTCCGGGCGTTTCGCATAAAAATTTGAAGAAAAAATTTTTTGGAACACCCTAGTGTGCAACGCACAAATTGAAGGTATGGTTACTTGACTATCCCAGAGTGTAAATTCCGTTATCCTAGATAGAGAGCTTTATCATCTGGAATGGTCAAAATGAGTAAAATCAATATATTCAACTTAACAAAACTAGAGTGTCGATTCGATCATCCCTGAAAGAAAGTCTGCTTTTCCGAGGATGGTTCAGTTGACCTTCAACTAATTGGAATTTTTGTGGATCATTGTTGAAAATTCAAGAAAATGAAAATCATTCAGAAATGCTCTAAAAGGTAAGAAGTTCCGAAGACATATAAAATAAAGAATATTTCTCCTCATTTCCTTCATAGGTAAGGATGCAAATATTTCATGTATACTAGACTCGGTTTCACATTGCGTGGAATTATCTTATTGATTCGTTCAGACTTCCTACTTAAAAAGTGAATTCAAATTATGCGAATAAAGAACAAATCTAATAAACTTATAGTTATACGACTCTGGAAACCATGTCTTATTAACGTGTATTACATTATTCATAAACCGGTTTACGAGTCGCGTTTACTATTTTCACGTATTCCATTTTTCTCCCATAAGAACGTATATTACTCGTGTAATCAGTGACCCTGTGTTTATTGTGTACACGCCCGATGCTTTGTTACCCAGCCTTCTTTCTCTTATTCAAATTCGAATAAAATTAAATAAGAAAAAGTTTATATAAAACGTTCCCGTAGGTTACACATCAAATTACTATTAAAAGAAAAACTTTTAATGCAAGATATTCTCCAGAAGCAATTTTAATGTAGTAATAATTTTTCCGAAGCTTCAAATCTATTCTCATAGGGCTGAATCCATACTCTCTTCAAATTGTTCTTCGATCATCATAGTTGTTATGTCAGTCGGTAATCAATTTCCTTATTGCTCCTTGAGGTGCAGGAACTCGATAATAACAATTACCTTGCTTTACAGCCTAATCTAGTTCCAATGCAAGTGCTCCAAGATAATAATAATTCCAATAGGGATCAGCCACCCCAATGAATAGATCAAAATTCTTCGAGTCGTATAAAGTCGTAAAAATGTTCCAATAATAAAAGTTTATTCGACAAGTTTCTTCTTATTTTATTGCTTCATACCATGGGAAGACTTTGTATAAAAAAATTTCTACCTTGATTTTAGGGCACCTGTAATTCCGTCAAGTTTACCTTCCTTACTGCGGAATTCAGCTTGCCTCCTGCCTCCCATTTATACATTATACACGAGTTACTTAAGCCTCCACAAACAAACTTTCTGACTACGAACCTGTTCAGTATGTTCAAGATAAACCACTCTCGACTGAAACCATTTGTAGTCCCATTTCCTGCATGGAATTTGTTCACGTTGATTATGTGGGAACTTTATATTCCATGTGTAATTTAATTCTATTATGAATATTGCGATATGAAGGATAAAACTAACTGCAAATTGGAATTATAAAATTGCAGAAGTTTTCAGAGAGATATTTATTGCTGCTCTTGATTCGGTTCGATTGATGTAATTCGAATTCACTGTTCAATTTTATGATTATATATGATCCTGTCGTACTTGTTTTACTGGCTGATACATGCCGTAATGTCATTTTAAATGAGGGAATATTCCGAAGAAATTTATTATTATTCAACTGTTGTTTTACAATAAAGTGAAAGAATTATTTAGTTCCGACAACTGGAAAACGAGAATATAAGAATAAAGTTATTATCTGTTATTTTCATACATCAAATAATGCCTAACATGAACAAAATCACTAGTGATTCTGATTACAGGATTTGTACAATTGAACATTGAAAGACGTAAATGGTTTAAATTTTATTATTTGCAAATTTAATCAGGGTTGGGAAAAATTCTTGGAAAAGAAAATTCTTGGCAAACAATACTTTTTTTTATTTAAAAATTGCAAACGTTCAGAATTTAGTAATATTGATTTTCAATTGTTCCTATTCTACAGTTATAAATTTCAATCATCACACTTCATAAATTTAAACGATTCGGAATTGATTCTTTACTAAATTTAAGAATTCCCATCTGTAAACGATCCGAGTGTTTTGAAATTGTTTAAACAAGAAAAAATTTCCGTATCATAATTTCAAAATTCGGAAGATTCCTAATCCGAACTATATCAATAAAAGTTTCAAGAAATTCGAAATCACGCAAAATCAGCAATTTACATAAAAATATAAAAAATTTAGATCCGTGAAAACCTGTACAATAGTATATTGTACAACGAGTGGAGAAAATGGTCGATTATGAATGAGCATTCGTTTGACGCGCGAGCGAAGCG